>JBAMJV010002780.1:0-96753 GCA_037951105.1 Echinarachnius parma | reverse complement strand
AGTATTTATTACCAACAAGAAACTTCAGTGAATATGGATGTTTAATCTGGTAGCCTGTTCCACTTAACAAGCTCACAAGAAGTAAAAGCAGAGAGCTTCCTTAATCCCTCACTTCTCTTATGTTTATGAACGATGTAGGCAAAAGTAGTACAGTTCAACGCTTGTATTTTCTTTTAGGTGACCCAGAACTTAAAACTGACAATAAATCAAATAAGAACATAGAATTGGTACTTTAAAAAAAAGTTAAAAATCTACCACTGTAGTTAAAGCTTACCTTGACTAGTCCTCTTTGAAACAACATTTCCACAACTTCTTTCAAGATTGGCAGGATCCCACTGTGATGAACTGCTATGCCACGCTTCAGCAGCTCTGTCAAAAGCACAACCTAAATAAGAACAAAATGAAAACTAGTGATGATATGGTGTTCCATTAGGTGGTTTTGAGTTTGTTTGTTGTACTTGTCTTCTATTTGTTTGTTTGGATTATGTTTTTCTAGGGGGGGGGGGGGGGGGGGAGGGGCTTTTAAGGGGTCAAATTACCCATGGCTGGTTGTACATGACATTTTTACACACGAATAGCAATACATGTACATTATCTAAATTTTGAGAAAAAAAATTGAAATTTGAAGGAACATGAATTTGAAGGAAGATTTATCAAATTATCTAAAAAATATATACCTGTTGAAGATGATCATAAAAATATAAATTTATTAAAATGGAAGGTTTATGATTTTATCTAAAAGATATGTAGATGTACCTGTGGAAGTGTTTTGTCAGTACCCTTGAGCCTGTCCACAGATTTCTTGATGAATACGGTGATCTCGCTCTTCTCCGAGCCGGTTGTGAGGTCGAGAGAGGTCAGCTGTGAGGAGTTGTCGTTGCAGCGCTTCTTGGAGAACGTGAAGCAGACGATCGGTAGTTGTTCCTTCTTGCGAAGCATCTCAATCAAAGACATGTACACATTCTTGTCCTGTGATTGTATCAAAAAAGAAATGAGTTTATTAATTGAACATTCAATAATTTACACCTTGTTTAAGAAACAAAGTACTTCTTGGAGAACATTAAGCAGACGATCGGAAGTTGTTCCTTCTTGCAAAGCATCTCGATCAAAGACATGTACAAATACTTGTCCTGTGATGATGGAACATTGAAATAATGTATTTAAATAAATGATATCTACAATTTGTCAGGTCTGTTCAAATAATTTTTATTTGGCCGTGTTAGGAGTCAAATAACACAAATATACACTGTAAAAGATGTACCAAGAGTAGCCTTTGAGTTTTTATATAGTGATATCAAAAAACCTTGATGCTCAGTATTTAAAAAAGCAAAATGTTCCTAAATGTTAACAAGTAAAATCATACAAAATTACATAGTCCATTACCGATATTATCTCATCTATATATAAATATCTCAAATCTCTGTGGTATCTAAATCCATTATTGCGCTCTATATCACCATCACAGGAAAACTGTTTGATATGTCAATCACGCATATGTTTGTACGCACTGTGAGCGAGGTTTATATGTGCGATGACCATACAGCTGTATATATACAACTCTATGGCGATGATACACTCATCGAAAAGACTCAGCGCAAGCGTTTACTGTATACAGGATCCTATGGGTGCACGTACAGCGTCATGGGATTATGTTCGCTTGGTTCACACTCAGTTGGTCTACACCTCATTTGGTCTACTACCTGATGCATGAAACTTCCATTTTCCCAGCTCCAAACTTGATCCTTAACCCCAAACCTAACCCTAACCCTATTCAATTCAATTCAATTCAATTCAAGTTCGGTCTTATTGCAAATAAGATTCATAGCAAAAACCCATAGATTCAAACTGTTATGTTACAAAAGCATACATTACAAATACAATTAAAATAATATATACGCGACAGAGCACAATTAACACAATTCGAAAAACCCTAATCTGAACCCCTAACCCTAATCCTAATCCCCAATCATAATCCTAAGCCCCTGAATTCTGATTTTGATAGCAGACCAAATGGAAGTAGACCAAATGGGTGTAGACCGATCGACAAGTTACCGCCACTAGTACATCCATATGTGACTGGATATAGAAGATTGTCATACCATTAGAAAGGCCTCATCACAAGCTTTTATTTGATGCCTTGTTCGAATTAGTTGGTCAATAATTGGTGAAGATATGATTGTTTCAATTTTAAAATCATTGAACTTTTACATGTACATTGTGTGAATTTAAAATGCCCATTTCTTCAAAACATGAATTACCGACAAGTGCAGGTTTAATTGCTATAGCCGGTCACATATTCTTACAGATTTGTAGTTGCTCTCCCTAGTTCCCTTTGCTCCAAAGCCACCGCCGCTCTTTGTTGCTCTGTCCTTCTTTGCTTGCAGTGCCTTCTTGTATCTGGAAATAATTAAAAAATTAAAAAAAGTTGAGAGAGATATTTCTAAGTAATCTAATGATTCTCTCACAGAAAATGGTTGTGATTTTTGTTTTATTTGATGTGTAATTAATTACTTGCTTTTGATTCACCGCCAACTGCCCACATATTTGTATAATTTCAATATATAATACTGCTACATGTATTTTGTTTAGGTTGGCCACATTAAAAAAGTATAAGTCACAAAGAGATTGTAAAATGATGCAAAACTTCTTACCCTGTTTGAAGGAACATTTTAGCAGCATCAACAAGCGGAATAGTTGCTGGTTTTTGCTGTTACCAGTGTACAGAAAGCGCTCTAGTAGCACTGGCCTCTTCAAAGAACTGATCTCTTAGATGCATTTACGCTAAATTTGATTGGTTAAGAGTAAATATCATAATAAAATCTTAGTTTCTTACCCTGTTTGAAGGAAAGTTTTAGCAGAGTCAACGAGCAGGAATAGTTCGGTGCTGGTTTTGTTGCTGTTGCCAGTGTACAGCAAGTGCTCTAGTGGCACTGGCCTCTTCAAAGAACTGATCACTTAGATGCATTTACGCTAAATTGTATTGGTTAAGATTAAATATGATAATAAAATCTTAGTTTCTTACCCTGTTTGAAGGAAAGTTTTAGCAGCGTCAACGAGCAGGAACAGTTCGGTGCTGGTTTTGTTGCTGTTGCCAGTGTACAGAAAGTGCTCCAGTGGCACCGGCCTCTTCAGAGTACTGATCACATAGATGTGTTTACGCTTTATCTTCCTAGTTATAGTAAAATAAAATAAAATGTGGACATTTGAAATTGACAGGAAACATATCCTTATTAAATGCATGCTTTCAGACCAACCATGAAAGCTCATCAAATGTTGTCCCAGAAAGCATAAACAATTTACGAACAAATGCAATCAATATGAAATTGATTTGTCATATGACAAACTAGTTGATAAATATTGTTGATCATACTAAATACACCTAAAAAAAAGGAGAAATATACACCTTTTTTGTTTTAGTTTTAGGCACACAAAACCAAACCCTGTAATAAGTTAATTGATAAGGTTCAGAATTAACAAATAAAACAAATAACACATTCAAGCTCTTAAATATATATCTTACCCAACCCAGTCAGCAAACTCCATGGTGTTAGGGACAGTAGCACTAAGCAGGATGATGTTGACATGATCTGGTAGCATGATCAAAACCTCCTCCCATACGACACCTCTCTGAAATAAGAAAATAGGACATTTTATGACTAATAATATACAAGAACAATACGAATAATAAATAGAACAAATGTTTTCAGGATTGTCAAAATGCCACTGTAATATTGGGATAGTAGCACTAAAGGAGGATGACACCTCTCTGAAATAGCAAAAAATAGGTTAATAATGTATGACTTGGAGGAATAATGAACAAAATAAATGTTTTCAGGATTGTCAAAATGCCACTTCAATCTTGGGACATTAGCACTAAAGGAGGATGATGATAACACGATCCATGGTAATATGATCAAAACCTCCTCCCATACGACACCTCTCTGAAATAAGAAAATAGGATATTTTATGACTTTGAGGAATAATGAACAAAAAAAATGTTTTCAGGATTGTCAAAATGCCACTTCAATCTTGGGACATTAGCACTAAAGGAGGATGATGATAACACGATCCATGGTAATATGATCAAAACCTCCTCCCATACGACACCTCTCTGAAATAAGAAAATAGGATATTTTATGACTTTGAGGAATAATGAACAGAAGAAATGTTTCAGGATTGTCAAAATGCCACTTCAATCTTGGGACAGTAGATCTAAAGAAGGATGATGTTGACATGATCAATATCTCCTCCCACACGGCACCTCTCTGAAATGAGAAGGGCATTTTTAGGATTTCTAAAAAATAGAAACTTAACGAAACAGGACAAGAATTTATCCCTGTTAAGACCTATATCATATGGCTAAGGAAACATTATGTCCACATAAGGGAGTTCTCTTCTAAAGACGTTTATCTAGCTTACTTGGCTTTTCCAATGAATACTACTGAACCACTATCAACCTTGCATAATGAGGTAGCAGTGCAACAAGTCGAGGAACCCTGCACAAAATCATGTGGTCACTCTAAACTCGCTTTCGATTGACTTGTATCCCTCTTTTTGTCTAGAAAATAACTCCAGCATTGTTAATAATATCGCTAATGATATTCGTTTGTCTCGCAATGTATGGTCAACAAGGAATAACAAAGTGTTGCAGCAGCGCACGAAACGTCGTGATCTTTAACTCCAGCATGTTCTGAAATACTTTCCATGAATGTTCCTGAGTAAATTTTGGGCAAAACTATTAATTGCTAGGTTAACTTAATTCATCACCCTTCCCAAGTAGAAATATGCCATATACAGCTTTTGAAGAAAACTAGATGGATCTTCGACTGCGCGCAGTCGAAAATTATGCCTCCGCTATCACGCGATTTCAATATCAAGCCCAAATTAATGTGCACTGAATTAATTTTTGTTTATTTTCATATATTTTGAGTCCTGTGACCTTGACCATATGACCCCAAACTTTGATGGCTACATTGGCTCCCTAAGAAACATTCAGGTACCAAGTTTGATTGAAATCTGACATTCAGTGATTGAAATGTTGCCATTACAAGCCATTTTTGCATATATTGAGTCCTGTGACCTTGACCTTTGACCTCATGACCCCCAAAATATAATCTGATCATTGCTACCCCGATGTGTACACTCATACCAAGTTTGAAATTGATCCGTCAACCGGTTCTTGAGATATCACGAGAACGAGGCATTTTTGCACATATATTGAGTCCTGTGACCTTGACCTTTGACCTCATGAACCCAAAATCTAACCAGATCATTGCCACCCGAATATGTACACTCATACCAAGTTTGAAATTGATCTACTAACCGGTTCTTGAGATATCGCGAGAACAAGGAATTTTTGCACATATATTGAGTCCTGTGACCTTGACCTTTGAACTCATGAACACCAAAATCTAATCAGATCATTGTCACCCCAATATATACATTCAAGCCAAGTTTGAAGTTGATCCGTCAACCGGTTCTTGAGATATCGCGAGAACAAAAACGGGACGTACGTACAGACGTACGTACGGACGGACGGACGTACGTACGGACGGACGGACAACCCGAAAACATAATGCCTCCGGCCACTTCGTTGGCGGAGGCATAAAAAACAGCTGTATGGTGTAGTCTAGAAATAATGCAAATATAGTGGTTTAATGAAAAAGCACAATCCATTTATATTTTGTACTTATGATGGCCAGAGCATGGATGACTTCTTTACTTTTTATATGCAACTTTTTAAGAAAGAATTATTTAACAATGATACATTTACATGTAGCGCAGCAGACATTCTCCACAGGGAATAAAAAGTGTATATATATGTCAAGTGTGAAGCAATCATAATAATACTATAGTGGCTTGAGCATTGAGGCATTAATGGATATGTTGTGCTCTATCAATACTGATTACTATTTAAAATTAATTACCTCTGAATCATTGATATAATGAACTTCATCAAATATCACCCACTCGAGATCTCTGATGACATCAGAGCCATTGTACAGCATAGACCTGTACATGGAAGAGAAAGATTTTTGAAAGGGATTACATATGACATTAAGTTTTTTCTTATGAAGCTACATTAAAATAAAATATAACCTTTCCATAGTGAGTAGTGACAAAGGCTACTCCGGCCATTTCAGCCCTCAACATACCCCTACCTACCAACAAATTCAGGTTTATTAATTATCAGCCCTCAGCTGTAACTTCATATGATTTTTCATTAGTTTTGATTAAGTTATGTTGCTGCAATGTTGTCAGGCAGTATGTTTGCATTTTACGTTACCCTTGAAGAAAATATTGGAAAGAAATCTACTTTTTGACAGATTAACAAGGAAATTCAAACAAAGATGACCAGAAATAAATTGATTAGATGAAAATGAGCAACAACAACAAACAGTGAAAAGGGTTTCTAGGAAGGACCACCATTAAAAGGGCCTTGTGGCTCAATGGTTGGAGCACCTGCCTAGCAATCCAAGGGTCTCAGATTTGTTTTCAAGATTGACAAGAGACAGGGAGTCATATTTCACTTGCGTATCTCACTCACCTTAATATTTCAGTAGTCATGATGAGGCAAGAGGCTTCAGGTCTGATTTGCACGTCACCAGTCAGCAGTCCAACATCTCCAAACGTGTTCTTGAAGTCTCTGAACTTCTGATTGGACAGCGCCTTGATAGGGGATGTGTACACTGACCTGCAGTCGACCAATCAAATTGCATGTTCTTTCATTATTCAAAATTAAATTGCATATAATTTCCAAAAGTTTTTGAAGTTCTTGAAGTCTCGGAACTCTGATTGGACAATGCCTTGACAGGCGATGTTTACACCAGCCTGCAGTCGACCAATTAGAATGCATGTTCTACAATTATTGAAAAATAAGATGTGTTCTGGTCTGATCTGCACATAACCAGTCAGCAGTCCAACATCTCCAAACGTGTTCTTGAAGTCTCGGAACTTCTGATTGGACAGCGCCTTGATAGGGGATGTATACACTGACCTGTAATTGACCAATTATCTTAAATCAATATATTTTTAAAATAAAGGGACAGAATGTAATCAAAGCTCTTGAAGTCTTCAAACTTCTGAAATGACACAGCTGTGAAGTGTTGAATAAAACCAGGTGTGGGTGGTTCATGAGACTATAGATAAATTTACTTCTAATCCTTTCCATTTATCGTGAGTATTAACCCTTTTACCACGGCAATAGATATACTGCTTCAATAGCTATATACGAGATTATTTTACGGACCGGTCGAGTTACCCCACTGGGCGTATGGCGTGCGGATGGAGTCATAAGCCATCGATGGAAGAACGATCGACCCTTTTTAGTAGGACATACATCGAAGGGGTATTTCTCTATGCATTGGTGAGTGTGTTGCTGTGTAAAGACATGCAGTGATATGAGCAGTCATCAATCCCAAACATTTCATGTGTAATAGTTGTGTATCTCGTGTGTATCTAGAACGACATGCAATAATGTGGGCTAACACACTGGTAGAACAACCTTCGTTTCTTCTTTATTGCCCAATGAGAGAGCTCGATTTCTGGTTGGATACGGTCTGACAGCGGGGGTACTAGTCTAGGTTCTGGACCCTGTTTACACCTTTCCCCCATATACCTCGTAATACCACTCTGAACTGTGAAGCTGTAGGGACGGATTCACAAGGTGTATAAGTTGCATACAGGTACAGAACCTAGACTAGTACTATCAAGGAGGTATTAGAAAGCCTTTCTAATACCTCCTTGGTACTACCATGGAAGTAGGAGTTGGTACTACACACAACTTGCATGTCTTCGATGAAGTAGTGTGCAGTACAAGAGACCTGGTATTGCAGAGTGGTTGGGGTGTTAAAAAGAGAAAGACGGTCGATTGAAAGAATACAAAACGCATAGATAGAGAGGGAGCGGAGCGAAGTGGAGGACAGGGGACAGGAGGAGTGACTACCATTATTAAAGGCACACATGTTTGCATGTATATTTTGACAAACTTTGATCGAGTAACAGCTCCCTATACTGTAAATCCATGTAACGCATTCCCCAAATACGACCCTGAGCACGCCACAGGGTGCCATACTAGACACCTGTTTTAAGCGATGACATGTCGTTCATTCTCTACACATAGTAGAACTATCCATATGTACACAAATCTAAACCCGATTCCCACCCGCTCCTCACCCTCACTTTATATATCTCCCATCCCCCCCCCCCCCCCCCCCCCTCTCTCTCTTTCCTTTTTTTCGCCGCGTCTCTCTGCGAAACCAGGGAATTAGAATAGCATACTTTACTGTGTAGTTCTATACACAGGACTCACACAAATAATGCATGTGAAAGGTATGGGTTCGAAGGCTGCTCGATTTACTGCTGATACATACAACACGCATCATGTGTTACAAAATCTCTTCGAAGCGCACGTTGGTACGTGTTGTAGTACCACAACAGGTACCAACGTGCGCTTCGAAGATATTTTGTAACTTACTTCGATCTATTTTTGGATCGAATATATATGGCACTGTAGGCCTGTATATGGGCGCGCACAAAAGAACCGATCGATATCTGGTTGACCATGGCATTGTATTCGCTTCTATTCAACCTAGCGTGAGTTCGCTGGTCAAGTAGTTCACACAATAGAGGCGATCGATATGCATAGTATAGGGTCAGCGAAGTGAAATTCTATGCGAAAACTATGATTCTGGCTTGTATGGGCTTGTATGCGAATATCCTGAAATTAGACTTGTGTATTACCATGATAAAATTGTAATAAAACAATAATCACGCAACTAGAGTCGGGGAAACTTGATATACATGTAGCCAAGGGTTCAATCTTTGTATTCAGCTAAATTATATTGTACTTACAAGATGCATACATGTATGTTTATGCAATTAATATAGCCCTTGCTCGGAACCGAGAAATCTCGGTTCCCGTATATGAGTAGGCGCAACGGGGACCGAGAATTCTCGGTCCCCGTAGTGATCGGGTTAAGGCATTTCTAGCATATTGCTTAACCTATTCCTTTCGAGATTCTGAAATCCCCATAGACTTTGTACACAGCCCACCAGGTTCTAATAGGCAAGGTGTTAAGAAGCAAAAGTGTAACCACAAACCTGGTGAGATGTTTGAGAGACAAGGCGATTGCGTATTCTGCAACCACCGTCTTTCCTGCCGAAGTGTGAGCAGCTACGAAGACACTTTGGTGCTCCTCAAGCTTCAGCACAGCTTGCTTCTGGAAGATGTCCAGCTCAAAGGGATACTGAAGAAGAATGAAAGGAATATCACATTTACACATTTGTCAGACCCGTTCCTTTTTACTAATTTCCCATTTGAATTTGAAACCTTTTTATGCCTTTAAACAATTATTTTGACTAAAGTGTGAGCAGCTTGAAAGACAAGTTGATGCTCCTCCACCATCAGATCAGCTTGCTTCTGGAAAGTGTCTAGCTCAAAGGGATACTGAGGAAGAATGAGAGAAATATAAAATGTACAAATTTGAAAGTTCAGCTTCCACTGACTAATTTCCCATTTGTATAACAATAACCTCTGTATGCAATGATTCAATGACTAAAGCGTGACGCTCTTCAAGCTTCAGCACAGCTTGCTTGTGGAAGATGTCTAGCTCAAATGGATACTAAAGAAGAATGAAAGGGATATAAAATTTGAACTTTTAAAAGACCAGCTTCCACTGACAAATTTCCCATTTGAATATGAATAACCTTCTTATGCCTTTAAACAAATGTTTTGACTAAAGTGTGAGCAGCTACAAAGATGCGTTTTAAGGGAAATTCAAACGGAAAGACATTGCGAGCTATCATGAGGTAGAAGACATCACATATTGAGGATGACAGTGCTGTTGTGATTGCAAAGAAGAAAGAAGGTGTTCTAATGCTGTTCCCGTTTAAAAACAGCTTGCTTCTGGGACATATCCAGCTCACTACTTCTACATATCTGTCCATAAATGAGTGAGACACCACAACACTCCCAGACTCCCACTATACTAGTACCTGACAGAATCATCTTTTGACAGTGCTGGAATCTAATTTTTTTTTAAATGATTGGTGTTTAACTGGTGAGCCATGACAAGCACCCTCTTGTAGAAATCATCAACGGGAGAACTAACGTCAATGAACCTGAATTTCTGGATGACCAGAGCAAAGTGTATGCCTGAAAACTGGCATCCCTGACCACAACACTCCCACTACATACATGAGTAGAGGACAGAATCATCTTATTTTTTTCACTACGCTGGAAACATATTTTTATAGTACAATTTCTCTGACAAACTGTGACAGTATCAATGACTGGTATATACCTGTTGAGCCATGACGGGCACCCTCTTGTAGAAATCATCGACTGGAGCACTGACGTCAATGTTCACTGCCCAACATTTCTCCTTCTTAGGCTCCTCTGTCCTGGGGGACTTCTCAGCTTCCTGTTACAAAATATCAAACGGACGGAAATTCACATTCACGTTTGAGATTTTAATTTACAAGTTTGAAATTCAAATACAAGTTTGATATTCAAGTAAGAAATTAACATTCAATTTAAAAATTCTAATTCAAATAAGAAATTGACATCCAAGCTCGAAATTCAAATTTAAGTTAGAAATTCAAAATTACAATTTAACATCCACATTTGATATTCAAAAACTAGTAGCCATGTCCGTCCAGAGATAAATAAGTAATTCAAGATCAATCCATGTCAATATGAAAAACATTACATTATAATAATTATGTCAAACATTCTAATTTGACAGTTAAGCATTTTGAAATAAAATATAAATATTTGAATAATTCTATTCAAGGGATAGTTGAGTTTTGGTAGAGAGGGCGCTAGACTACTTTTTTTTGTTGTGAGGTAATGAAAAACTGAGTGTAAAATTTGAAAGAGCATAATATTTAAATAATAAAATCATCTTTGTTTGATCAAAATCGGTTCAGAGACGGCTGAAATATCCATGAATATAACAATTTGTAATAAACCTGGGGCCCCAGGTTTATTAGAGAATTTTGAACCAGCCGTTAAAAATTCAAAAAAATGCTTCCTCTTTTCAAAAAGTTACAAAATAGGTATTTAAATAGTTGTTGGTTATTTCTCTATCTAATCACTATTTCAGCAAAGCATCACATGCACAATATTTTATTCAAAATGGTTGAAACCGATGAGTGTTTAGAGTGTGCCCTCTTACGTTTTAACGGCTCTTTTTGAATGATAACATGATCTTTACTACGTCATTTGTAATTTTGTGTTCCTTTCTAGTTATAACTATTAGTTTGTAATGTAATGATGCAGGTTTTGGTTACTAAAATTCAGTTTCACCAAAACTGTACTCTCCTTACCAGAACTCAACTATCCCTTATTAAGTCATATCTTGTTTTGTTTAATTTTGTGACAGAATACAAAATATTTTCACAAGATGGAAAGGATTACACCTGTCCTTCCATTAAAGAGTGCTCTAAGCGATGATTTGAAATGACATCATATGGTATAATTTATGAATTCCAGTCATTATATTACCTCTGGCAGGAGCTGTTCAAACTCTTCATCTTTCTTCGTTGAAGGAGAAGTAGCTGGAATCTGTAATATTAATAAGAAACCATCAGTTATAAAGTTTTACTTAGAAATCACCATTACATCATATTTGTAGATTATTGCTAAGGAACACAAAAGAACACATACAAACATATTTTTACATAATTAAACCCCAACAAATCATTTCAAGCACTTTCAGAGCTTTTCACTAGTGTATAATTAGCTCCAAGAATATAAATTATTTCAGTAATCATCAGGAAAACCAATACAATTTTTTATCTAGGTTAATTTCTCTGATTTGTCTTTTACATTTCATTCTCCTAAAATTGTACTTTCTCCGATACTCTCTTACTTTTAATTATATTTCTTGCGTTCTCCTAGCTTATAAAAAAAAAAAACGCAAAAGAATATAAGTCACAAACAAAAATCATACATCTTGTTTGTTCTGGTCCTCTTCCTTATCCCCATCCGTCTTCCTCTCCAGAAAGTCAAACCTGTCGTCGGCTCCCATGATATCCTCCAATCCTACTGCTCCCGAAATTGGCAACGCGGCTGATGTCGTCTCTTCCGACCCCTTCATATCCTTTCCGGTCTCTCGATTCGTTGGCCTCTCGAATACCATCCCTGCTTGCCAACCAGGGGGTACCGAGAGCAGCTCGCCGTCAAAGTTAAAATCATCTCCGTCTTCGTCGATATCGGGTTTCGCTAGGGATAAGTCATCATCGTCCAGGTTGGGTTCGTCGATCATGCCGCCTGGCATGAAGGGAAAGTTTGTTGCGCTGCCTCGGACGGCTTCTGCCAGTGGGCCCGGCTGCCTGCACAGGGAAAGGCTGTTCTTGGCTGTAGCGCTGCCTGCCTCATTGAGAACCTGGTGGGAAATTTTAAAGAATTATGCTATCGTATGAACAAAAAAACCTCTAGTATTAAAAGGATTAAATATTTTATCAACTTCACTTTCACAGAGAAAATTTTTTCTTTGCCGTGGTGTCCTTTTTTCAAACTTTAGTGGAGCTGAATCTGTATTATCTTGTGACTAGTATCAAACAAACAGCCATACATTAATGGGAATGGGTTCACTGTTTCTGTCTAGCATTCAAATACTAGTATCGGCAATTAAAGCTGGTTCACATCCAAATGCAGTCAACTTGTCTTTACCTATACAGGAACCGGGTGTTACATTAAAATTGACCCATAACATCAACTTTAACCTGACCTGACAAAATAAATGTAATGTAGCATTTCCTCTGTATCCATTGACTACGAGAAAATGGTAGATCGGCATTGATTTATCAAGTCTATAGAAATTTCATTTAAATCTACATCTGCGGCCACCTGTCTTTTGCAGCCAACCTGCCTATAGTGGCCACCGATAGTGTTCCCCTGCTGAGAAAAACAGTTTCATGGAACCTGTCTATAGAGGCCACCAGTGGCCACTTTTCTTGTCTCCCCTACATGTAGGTCGTCACTATACACCGATAATTGTGTTATAACTGTATAACATCTTGTAGGCAACACTTTGACAGGTTTACTAACCTCTTTATATCCCAGTAGTTCACCGGTTGTGGCATTGCGTTCAACCTGAAGTGAGGTCTGCAGAGGGCAGACGCTGACATTATACAAGTTGGCTGGGTTAGCCTTCCGTTGAAATTTCCTGTATGGTAAAATGTAGGTGAGAGTCAGTATCGATCCTTAGCCAGGCCTCAACACTTGCACTGGCCCGCTGGCCCGGGGCCAGTGAAATTGCACTTCGGACCAGCAAAAGTTTATATAAGTCATATTTTGGTGGCCCGATCGGGCAAGTAGATTTTCGATCTGACATTGGCAATTTTGTTTTCTTCCATGTCATGCTTCATCTATACTCACTGGTTTGATCAGGAAAGAGTCATATTTTGAATTGCAAAAAGTATACTCATGAAATAAAACTTTCGGGCCAGTAAATGTTTCTTTCGGGCCTCTAGAAAAGGGGAAGAAATCATTTCACTGGCCCAACCGGGCCACTGACAGAAAAGGTAAGTGTGGAGCCCTTAGCTTAGCTTTCGATCCAAGCAGAATCTTCATCATAGGAAAACAAGAATAAATTTAGGTAACAAACATTAGATGCTACTTGCACTGATTCTTTAACCTTGGGGGTGTTTTGTTTTTCATTATTAAATAGTTAAAAAACGCAACACACACTTATGGCACTTTGCAATATTTAGGTAACAAACATTAGATGCTACTTGCAGTGATTCTTTAACCTTGGGGGTGTTTTGTTTTTCATTATTAAATAGTTACAAAACGCAACACACACTTATGGCACTTTGGAATACGAAAAGGAATAAGGCCATGTCTCGAAACATACAATGTGAAATCATATCACCCTGTTCAGGACTGGTCATGAAAAATACTCTAGATGGAGTCTACTGAGAATAAATGTCATACCAATTCGAGCCTGATATATCTCTAGATTTGCTTCATGACAGAGAAGGCCAGCCATTCAGGACTCTTTTCTAAAATTCTTGGAATATTCAGTGTTACATAAAAATCAAAGCTTCTTCAATGGATTAATCACCTCTGAGCTGCGCAGGCATCATGGATTGGTAGCTGTTCAGGACAGTCTAAGAGACCTTCAACCCTTTCTGACAGATCAGGTATAATGGGCGGTAAGCCAAATGGAAGCTGCAACAACAACAAAAACATTTATTAGACACAAATCAATATTATACTTAAATCTGCCTATAATGACCACACAGGGGATACAGGAAAGTGGGAATTGTGGTCTTCATTACAAGCAGAGAAGTTTTATAGACAGGTTCATTTACCTGTAAACAGCATCCTAGGGGGGTAAAATAAGTGTTTGCTGTAAGCAGGTGATTGCCAGAGTGGGTTTGGCAATATATACAACAATAGCTGGAGATCTGCTTTTGAATAATTTCTGCATTTTGTTACTATCAAGATCCTCTGGCAATAATATTGGTAATTATATCAATAAAAAGTTAGTAATATGTTTTTATTATCCACATTTGCTGCTCTCGACCCAGGTGTATAAATGGGTACCCGGAAGGATGGAAAGGAGTTACTTAGCACTGTGTGCACCTACGAGGTTGCCTAGCTGGAATGCTCCCCAGGGAGTGGAAAATGTGCACTTGTGTGCTGGATTGAGTGCAGTATGTATCCGATGACCGGGGTAATAATAGTGATGCGCCGCGAGCGTCGAAAGACGGAACGTGCGCTATATAAGTAGCCACCATTATTATTATTATTATGTTGGCCATAAAGTCCCATTAAAAACCAAAACTGTAATTTTATGGATAAACTGGTATACACTTAGCTATCACATTCATGACGGGACAATCTAGTACCTAAGATTTCTGTAGTAGTTTACATAAATGTTTTGTTTTATTTAAGAATGATAAAGCAGATGAAATGTTTATGTATTGAGCCATTAGTAGAAATGTTATTTGGAGGCCTGCTCAATTTCATAATTTTCACCTTGTTTTAGCCAAGCTGCCCTGAATATTTTGTTCAAGCACTTCAAAGAATACATGCATTCCTGCCTGGTACCTATTTACTACACCTGGGACCCGTTGCAGAAAGAGATACAATCGATTGTAAGTTGTGATCAATCGTAAATCAGATCACGTGTTCTAGATGCGCAAATCTGATTAGTTGAAACGCGTAAATTTTCTGACTTACGATCAATCGTAACTTACAATCGATTGTATCTCTTTCTGCAACGGGGCCCTGGGTTGAGTTGTGTAAACTCCAATTATTATTGACTGTGGTGATACAAGCGAACAAAAACATGGAGGTCAAGGCAAAAAGGGCCTCCAAAAATATATAGATTTCAATCCAAAACACATTTCAGCTAGTTATAATACAGGCAGGCTTGAATTTAAGCAAAAATGGAATTTAAGCAAGCAAAAAAGTCCCAGTGTCTTTTTAATACAGACAGGCTTGAATTTAAACAGCCCCCAAATAAAATGATTGTTTTTTTTTATTCCCCCTTGGTGATACTCACTGTTGTGACATAAGGCAACGAGTCTCCATTTCGATCCGATTTGGGAACAGCAACAGAATGTCCACTTGTCCCAAGCTCTAGCACGGAAAATTTGGGGCAGTTGTCATCTGTACAAGAAATATGTGAAAAATCATCAAAACAATAATAAAAATATGAACATATTCACAATCATTCTTGTGTATAAATCCACTAACCGAAGGCGAAGGTGCTGACAAATTAGCACTGGCTGTCCTCGCCAATACTGTTCGTTCATATTATATAGATCTGTAAACGTACAGAATCGCATTGCAACAGTGCATATTTTTTTAACGACGCTACCGTTATTAGATAAAGGAATAGTACCATGTACAATGTATCTTACAAAGTATTTTACACATGACAGAACAGGTATGCAAATTAGTGACACTGACATGCAAATGTTTCTGTACAGTTATCACATGTAAAAGTTGTAAGCTAGGTGCACTTAATTCCACAGCACACACTTTACGTAATGCCAGAGTGTATATCAAATTACACAATTTGTCAGCTTGCCTTTGCGCTTTGCCTTTGGATTTGATGATTTAAATTTAATGACTTTTCAAATTTCACTTTTCAGTGAGAATATTGAAGTAAAGTGACTAACACTAAACAGTAACAGTATATTGAGTATTTATTATATAACACAAATTAATATGCACCTACTGAACCAACACCAGCACCACCACCACCTATACCGTTTGTGTATAGCATACAGAATCACATTGCCGTAGTGCATTATTTTTTCGCTCGGCTGGGCAATCGATAGTGCGAGGGGTGTTGGCGACCCAGCAGGACAGCATACCTGTTCTGTCATGTGTAAAATACTTTGTATGTTACACATGACACCGCACACTCCGTGGTGCCTTTGTTCTATACCGCTAGCGTCCGGTCGTAACCATTAACAACACATTGTCAACTGGGTCAAAGTGAATTCGCCAACACCCCTCGGATAATCGATTGACCCGCCGAGCGAAAAAATAACGCACTACGTCAATGTGATTCTGTATGCTATACACAAACGATAGGTGGTGGGGCTGGTGCAGGACTAACGGTGATCAGCGCCGTACAAAGTACGGCGCTGTGACGACGAGACGTTACAAAATTTTGAGTTATTTTTGCGACGGGTGGTTTCAACAACTTTACATCTATTATTTTTTTTTTTTTTTTTAGTTCTAGACATGAATTAAACCTTCAACCTACCTTGCATGCTATTTAATTTGTTGCAAAAGAATGATAACTTACCTCAAATTGATGATGATGATGATGATGACTGTTATTTCCTTCGTCTTTGTTCGCTGCATGCAATGTCAGGTGACCGAAAACTCGTCGGCAATGCATAGCGCATGCGCGGGGATAGGAGGTATTCCGCGCGTAAGTGGCGATCGGTTGACTAATACAATAAGCCAGGGACTGTATGTACCGTACTCACATGTACGTGTACAGGGGTGTATCGCGCACGCAGAAATAGATCAATCGCTGTACAGAACGCGCGCACATCCAGGCTCGTACGCCAAAGTTTGACCTGCGACCTCGCGCATTGCCGACAAGTTTTCGATCACCTGATATTGCATGCAGCGAACAAATTCGGATACCATTTTCGTCACTTCTGTATTAATCTTGCCAGTTTTATAGTAAATTTCAGTATAAATAAAACGAATGGAGCATCAGACATTTTACAATTTGGATCATTGATGTCCATGCATAACATAATTTGTAAGTATGAACCGAGATATGTTATTTAAAGTATGATATTGTGTTTTTTTTTATAAGTGTGTTTGCCGTTAAAGCCTATAAGGTGTTACCATCACGGTATACACACCTCAGTATGCCAGGCGCCTGGTTAGGTTAGTACAGGACAGGTACCGTAGTGGCTAGAGAACCCGGACGGGGGGAGAACCCGGCCAAAAAATGGACAGGGCTACCTTTGAAATTAGATTTGCCGAGAATGCACTGAACACTGAACATGCGACTCGAAACTTATATCAAACGATTTATCTGCATATTGCTCATAAAATACATGTATATTGCTGTTCTGTAGTCCTCCTGGTTATCCAGAAAATCGCTTGAAAGTCAGTCTTTAAACTCCAACATTTGTTATTTTTAATTTTATTCACGATAATTTGAGATTACAATTTTTATAATCTTTATTCTCGCTTTTGTAAATCTACGGTCAGTAGTTCATTTCGGTAGAAACTTACACCAATTGGACCGTAATATCGCGGTGCCTTCGCTGATAAAAAATTATCTCTCAACGGCAAAGCGGGTTTCCGCACGGCGCGATTTCATGCACGAAGGTTCAATTTATCGCAGTGCAGGAGAACCCGGACACCGCGCACGGTGTGTGTACAAAGTCAATGACGCACTTAACTCAAGTGAACGCTACCGCGGAGCGGTAGCGTTCAAGGTCGGGCTCAAAGTGCCCCCGAATTTATGCGCTAATGTGCAGAATAAGTGTGCTTAAAATTATAGATATGATACGGTACTTACCACCGTGTAGATGATACATATATGTTATGCAACTATGGGGTGGATCAGAATGATGATTTTTTGCTCCATTCCGCATAAAAATGAGTGATTTATGCACCTCATCGACTTCTTTCCGTGTCGTATCGCGACTTCTGAACGACCGATGATTGCGCTTTAGTCTTCATCCAAGTCGCCCGCCGATTCCAAATAGACGGCAGATCTCACGCGCGCGTTTAGTGGTCGTACGGACTTACGCGTCAGATCGATCTGTCGTTTACTTGGAATCGGCGGGCGACTTGAATGAAGACTATAGCGCAATCATCGGTCGTTCAGAAGTCGCGATACGACACGGAAAGAAGTCGATGAGGTGCATAAATCACTCATTTTTATGCGGAATGGAGCAAAAAATCATCATTCTGATCCACCCCATAGTTGCATAACATATGTATCATCTACACGGTGGTAAGTACCGTATCATATCTATAATTTTAAGCACACTTATTGTGCACATTAGCGCATAAATTCGGGGGCACTATGAGCCCGACCTTGAACGCTACCGCTCCGCGGTAGCTAGTGCTGTAACCGATCATCGGATCGGCATGCCGATCACGATCCGATCATACATGATCGGACCGTTTTTGCCGATTTCCGATCATGCAGAAAAAATCGGAAGATCGGATCGGCAAAAAAAAAAAAAAAAAAAAAAAAAAAAAAAGATTTTTTTTTTTTTGGAAAATGATCCCAAAAAACATATTTACCCACGCCGATGAAATCGGCAGGGGGTTATGTAAAGGGTTCCGTATGTTTGTTTGTTTGTTTGTTTGTTTGTTTGTTTGTTTGTTTGTCTGTTTTTTTTTTTTTTTTTTTTTTTGTTTGTGTACAAGATAACTAGAGAACGGGTGAACGGATTTGCACCAAATTTTCAGGGAATGTTTGGATAGTGACATGGAAGAATCGATTAGATTTTGGTGATGATTGGTTGACCCCTGCAAATTCTGTGGAACCTTGAAGTTTGAGTATGTATTTAATGCACGTGTGTGCCTAAATAATATCTGCACGTTATAGGCGCGGTACGGTAACCTCGCTGAATCCAATCGAGCAGCAACTAACAAGTTTAGTCCAGGTGTGCATCGCGATCGCGCGCACGGTACCATATGTTATGGTACGGTACTTTCGATTCCGGGTTAATTAATACGGAACGGAATTGAATTGCAACACGCTGATCTGAACTTTGAAGCGCCAAGAAATTGGTAAGTTTCCGAAAAATACATTTATTTATTTAATAATTATTATTGACCCGACACTAATGTGAAGATGAACAGATGTTCATTTTTACATATTGAATACATCTAGACTGGTTAGAATCAGGAAAATAGGGGAAAATGGATTGATTATACAAAAGTAAAACAGTGTGCAGTCTCATTGTCAATAATTTTGTACACTGCCTCGCCATGGGGCTGCCGCGCCGCAAGCAAGCGGCCTACACCCTGGCCTAGGCATTTTCACCAAATCGTGCCTAAAACGCGCTGGTTAGCCTGCTGTATGCGATACAACGTACGTCTGTGCATCAACTCTCAGCAACGTTGCCAGATCTGGCATAATTATGCTTTCTGGCATAATTTAGACCCTTTTAGCATCTGGCATTATGCCTGGCATAATTTGGCCTTTTTTTGCAAAATTCTGGCATAATTTGACTCTTTTTAGCATAATTCTGGCAGAATTTGAAGAAAAACGCTTAAGATAAACATACAGTTCATACACTCGTTCTGTTCAACGGTTGATCACTATGTTTTTAGGATGCATCGGTAAGCAAAACAGGGTTGAGGCCGACGAAGGGGTAGAACAGGGCTAATGGGAGGCGTGGGTATGCTGACTTTGTCGGCCTTCTAGTTTGGGAATATAAATGAATACCAAAGCAACATATATCCATATGAATAAGCCCAAGGTAATATTGTATGGGTATGCTTTCATTTAAAACTGATTACCTCTCCTTTTACAAAATTATTCGCGCCAATTTTGAGCTTAGTCCCATGTGTTTCTGAAAGGTTACGCCAAATTAATCACATGGGACTAAGCTCAAAATCGGCGCGAATAATTTTGTAAAAGGAGAGGTAATCAGTTTTAAATGAAAGCATACCCATACAAGATTACCTTGGGCTTATTCATATGGATATATGTTGCTTTGGTATTCATTTATATTCCAAAAATGTGTTTTTTGGGGATAATTTTCCAAAGAAAAAAAAAAAGTTTTTTTTTTTTTTTTAGCCGATCATCCGATCCCGATCATCGATCCGATTTCAAAGATCGATAAAATGTTGCCGATCCGATCAAACGATCCGATCATCAAGGTCAGTTACAGCACTAGCGGTAGCGTTCACTTGAGTTATGACGCACTGTGCTATCTGTGTTGTGTGTGACTGTCCGGATTCTCTAGCACCCACGGTATGTAGTCCAAGAAGACTAAAGGTAGAGACATTTACATTAACATTTGGACGTTTTTTTTTAAAATGTCATACCTTTAGTCCTAGTCCATAGTGTACACGTTCTGTATGTAGCCACTTATCCACCCAAAAAATCCTCCAATTTGGTTGGAAATATTTCGGCTACTCACCTGAATTTTCACGACTAGGCAGATGTTTACTCTTTTTCTGCAATTGTGCTGTCCCAAATACGTTTACAAGTTGTAATTCTGGTAAAATTAACACTTTTCCGAGGTAAACACAGCCCGATGTTTGATGACCAAGAATTCCCGTAACATGCTATTCAACGCAATTGCACATGTAGTATTGTATTCGCCGTGTATAGACATTTGCATAACACACGGCTCGCGAATATAATACCGTTGCATGTATAACCTGCACTGTATAGAGGATACGGCGCGCGCGCGTACAGGTTATGCATGTTTGCAACAGTATTATATTCGCGAGCCGTGTGTTATGCAAATGTCGTCTATATACTTTTATACACGGCGAATACAATACTATGTGCAATTGCGTTGAATAGCATGTTACAGGAATTCTTGGTCATCAAACATCGGGCTGTGTTTACCTCGGAAAAGTGTTAATTTTACCAGAATTACAACTTGTAAACGTATTTGGGACAGCACAATTGCAGAAAGAGAGTAAACATCTGCCTAGTCGTGAAAATTCAGGTGAGTAGCCGAAATATTTCCAACCAAATTGGAGGTTTTTTGGGGTGGATAAGTGTAAGTAAGCCTGGGGCCCGGAAGAAAAAAACCCGGACCGGCCCGGCCCGGAAGTTGCTTCAGATTTTTTACCGGGTCCCGGACCGGCCCGGAACCCGGTAAAAACTCATCAGAATAAACGCTGTTTACATCATTTCTCTGAAGTACAATTTGGGCTTACAATAGGCTGTATTGGCATCGTTGAAATAGCTTTGATTTGAAGCTATTGACGCTTCTATTTTGTGATGAATCGGCATGTTTACGGTGTTATTTTTTACTAGTTTGACAACAGGAAAAATTCAACTCGCGCTCTTGACGGAAATTTCAGAATTACGACGAGTTTTTGATTGACTTATATTCGTAACGTTTTCGATTCATTTTGAGGACGCAATCGTTGAAATCACGGCACTTATTTCGACTTATTTATCGTCCGTTTGAATTATTAAATTAAAGAATTACGACGAGTTTTTGATTGACTAATATTCGTAACGTTTTCGCTCAATTGTTTAGGACGCAATCGGTAAAA
Organism: Echinarachnius parma; assembly: GCA_037951105.1. Taxonomy (NCBI): domain Eukaryota; kingdom Metazoa; phylum Echinodermata; class Echinoidea; order Clypeasteroida; family Echinarachniidae; genus Echinarachnius; species Echinarachnius parma. Next base: position 75,035 of record JBAMJV010002780.1, on the reverse strand, counting down.
TCACAGCACTTCCTTCGACTGAGTTATCGTCCGTTTGAATAATTGAATTAAAAATTAAAAATGCATGCCACGTTTTCGCTTCATTTTGAGGACGCAATCGTTGAAATCACGGCACTTATTTCGACCTATTTATCGTCTGTTTGAATTATTAAATTTCAGAATTACGACTAGTTTTTGATTGACTTATATTCGTAACGTTTCCGCTTCATTTTGAGGACGCAATCATTGAAATCACGGCACTTATTTCGACTTATTTATCGTCTGTTTGAATTATTAAATTTCAGAATTACGACGAGTTTTTGATAGGACTTATATTCGTAACGTTTTCGCTTCATTTTGAGGACGCAATCGTTGAAATGACGGCCCTTATTTCGACTTATTTATTGTCTGTTTTAATTATTAAATTTCAGAATTACGACGAGTTTTTGATTGACTTATATTCGTAACGTTTTCGCTTCATTTTGAGGACGCAATCGTTGAAATCACGGCACTTTTTTCGACTTATTTTTCGTCTGTTTGAATTATTAAATTTCAGAGTTACGACGAGTTTTTGATTGACTTATATTCGTAACGTTTTCGCTTCATTTTGAGGACGCAATCGCTGAAATCACGGCACTTATTTCGACTTATTTATCGTCCGTTTGAATTATTAAATTTCAGAGTTACGACGAGTTTTTGATTGACTTATATTCTTAACGTTTTCGCTTCATTTTGAGGACGCAATCGCTGAAATCACGGCACTTATTTCGACTTATTTATCGTCCGTTTGAATTATTAAATTAAAGAATTACGACGAGTTTTTGATTGACTAATATTCGTAACGTTTTCGCTCAATTTTTTAGGACGCAATCGGTAAAACCACAGCACTTCCTTCAACTGAGTTATCGTCCGTTTGAATCATTGAATTAAAAATTATAAATGCATGCCACGTACAATGTTGTATTTCGTACTTATTAATCTTTATTTTGTTTGTTTGAAAATTATATTTTTGCTATAATCAATGCTATTATGGAACGATGATGGATTTGCAAGTTGAATTTTTGAATAAAGATTCTGATTCTGGTGATATGATTTGGTGGAAGAAAAGTAAAGACGATTGTGGCCAAGAACTAAATGTATGTCGTGTGCGTAGAGTGATGATTATTATTGAATAAATCGATGGCATTCCTCAGGCTACTGTGTACGTGTGCGTGTGCATGTGTGAATCGGGGCATCTGCTTCGAAGCGTGTTTGTTTTTTTCTTCCCGCCGACTAGTTATGCGGACGTTAGGGAAAGCCGGTTAAGCCGCCATGTGCGAGTACCCCGTTTTAATACGAGGTGCGAGTCGCGATGTTTGCGACTATGAGAATAATTGAATAATGCTTCAAAGATCAAGTTGATTGTAATGTGTTTCGAACTTTATATAGCATGAAAGGTGATTTATGGACATATTGAAACGAAAATGCAATCACGATTCCCTTTTTAAAAGAAAAAATCGCCCCATAGCATTGCCGTATATTTTGTAAAGTATACTATTTTTAGTTTGCCCAAGTGACTTGGACTTGAATTCCTCTTTATATAAAGAGTTGAACATTAATATTTGTGATGAACGTTACGGGTTAAACATGGAGCGAACACATTACGAATATTAGTTAATCAAATCTAATAATTCTGAAACATCAACATTATCAAATATATGATAATTTCATGTTATAAGTTACTGAGGTCCGAAGAAATACGTTTTCGCTTTATTTTGAGAACGCAATCGTTATCATTTTGGCATTTATTTCGACCCATTTATCTTCCGTCGGACTTATTAAATAAGCATACTTAGAATATTGATTTTATTGACTATATTCGTAACGTTTTCGCGTATTTTGAGAAAGCAATCTGTATAATTTTGTCATTTATTTCGACCCATTTATCGTCTGTCGGACTTATTAAATAAGCATACTTACGATGATAATTTTTTATTGACTAATATTCGTAATGTTTTCGCTTCATTTTGATAACGTAAACGGTAAAATCACGGCATTTATGTCGACTCATGTATCGTTTTCATGATCGCAAAATAAGAGCAGGCAATATCAAAATGATTGCCTATAAATCGATGTCAAACTAATCTGGAATATCGTTATCATCTTCTTGAAATTAGCGAACAAAGTTACGATAATGCGCTTCGAGATTATGATGCAAAATAAATCTGAAACATTGATTTCATCATTGCAAAATAAGAGCAGGCAATATCAAAATGATTGTCGCAAAAGCGATGTCAAACTAATCTGGAGTATCGTTATCATCTTTTTGTAATTAGCAAACAAAGTTACGATGATGCGCTTCAAGATTATGACGCAAACTAAATCTGAAACATCGATTTTATCATCGCAAAATAAGAGCAGGCAATATCAAAAGGATTGCCGATACAGCGATGTCAAACTAATCTAGAAAATCGTTATCATCTTCGTGAAATTAGCGAACAAAGTTACGATAATGCGCTTCGAGAATATGACGCAAAATTAATCTGAAACTTCGTTTTCATCATCGCAAAATAAGAGCAGGCAATATCGAAATGATTGCCGATAAAGCGATGTCAAACTAATCTGGAATATCGTTATCATCTTCTTGTAATTAGTGAACAAAGTTACGATGATGCGCTTCGAGATTATGATGCAAAATAAATCTGAAACATTGATTTCATCATTGCAAAATAAGAGCAGGCAATATCAAAATGATTGTCGCAAAAGCGATGTCAAACTAATCTGGAGTATCGTTATCATCTTTTTGTAATTAGCAAACAAAGTTACGATGATGCGCTTCAAGATTATGACGCAAACTAAATCTGAAACATCGATTTTATCATCGCAAAATAAGAGCAGGCAATATCAAAAGGATTGCCGATACAGCGATGTCAAACTAATCTAGAAAATCGTTATCATCTTCGTGAAATTAGCGAACAAAGTTACGATAATGCGCTTCGAGAATATGACGCAAAATAAATCTGAAACTTCGTTTTCATCATCGCAAAATAAGAGCAGGCAATATCAACATGATTGCCGATACAGCGATGTCAAACTAATCTAGAAAATCGTTATCATCTTCGTGAAATTAGCGAACAAAGCTACGATAATGCGCTTCGAGAATATGACGCAAAATAAATCTGAAACTTCGTTTTCATCATCGCAAAATAAGAGCAGGCAATATCAAAATGATTGCCGATAAAGCGATGTCAAAATAATCTGGAATATCGTTATCATCTTCTTGAAATAAGCGAACAAAGTTACGATAATGCGCTTCGAGAATATGACGCAAAACAAATATGAAACATCGTTTTCATCATCGCAAAATAAGAGCAGGCAATATCAAAATGATTGCTGATAAAACGATGTCAAACTTATCTGGAACATCGTTATCATCTTCTCAAAATTAGCAAACAAAGTTACGATATGGTATGCTGAAAAAACTTTGATATGCCCAAGAGAAAATGATACCCCCAAAACCCCCCAAATATCTGAAACGGAACTTCATCGAATTGTCGACAAATCCCGATTTAAAAATCAACTTATTTAGCAGATATCGGAAATGTTTTGACGTTGTTTTGGTCCCGTTTTCCACTTACAAAAACTGCGAAAGAAACTGGAATAAGTGTGTCATTCAAACGGGAATTTAACTTTTCCAAAACACATGTTTTTTACCGGGTTTTTTTCCCGGGTTTTGGCAATCGTCTCTCCAGCCCGGAACCGGCCCGGACCCGGTAAAAAGGCCAAACCCGGCGGGTTTGGCCCGGCGATCCGGGCCGGGCCCCAGGCTTAGATAAGTGGCTACATACAGAACGTGTACACTATGGACTAGGACTAAAGGTATGACATGTTTAAAAAAAACGTCCAAATGTTAAAGGTAGTTCAGATTCGTCAAATGAGATGCGCGGCGCCATCTTGCATACGCGTTGCGCACGGTGCGTAATGCACGTTAGCTCTGTGTCATGCGGTGCGCGCAAACTAACCCAGTTCAAAATGGCGACCCGCTATGTAGCATCCTCACGCTTGATGCCCTTTATGCTTTAATGTAAATGTCTCTACCTTTAGTCTTCTTGGACTACACGGTATGTGAACCAACCATGCATATAAAATGTGTCTGGATAAAGATTGCCAATTGGTCATGACACCTCACCTGACCACATCTACAAAGTATATGGTCCACTTAGGTGGACCATTTACACACAATATATGGTAATATACGGGAGATTACCATACTGCCTATTCATACACTGTACCGTTCATCTGTCTGTTGAACGTTGTGTGTTAGGATGCATCGGTAATGAAAACAGACGGGAAATAATCCTTTTTTTTCTACATTTTGCAATCTTCAAAACAACAAAGTCGGTAATTATTATCAAAGTATATGACTTAGGGATAACATAAACGAAAGTTTTTTTGCATTTGCTGGTAAATTTAGGGAGAAATCGGCCGACAAAAATTGTTTATGTTTTGGATAGTGCAGTAGGCGGAAGAGGTTGATCTCCACACAATGCTACTGTAATGTACCTATGTGTGCACCTGACCATAATTTCGAACTAAAAAATTCGCATCGTTAACCCATTCAAGACCATGAACATGACGAAGACTGATCTAATTTTGGTCATTACTAATTAGGCGATTTAGTCTTTCGTACTAACACATATTTCAACACTTGGGACTATGATCAATAAGAGGCCGAGTCTGCACGAAAGTAGCGGAGTATTTACACACAGTTCCGCTCGTTTGTTTAATTCCAACAATTATTCGGTTTAAAATTACAAACTCTTACTTGCAGTTGTACACAGGACATGTTTTTCTAAATCCTCTAATTCAGCTGTCATGATGAAATCTTGCCACTGCACTGGAGTCGCCCGTGTTCCTTTTCCATCAATTCTTTTTTCTTTTTCCACGTTGAAAACAAGTTGGTGGCCTATGGCGCGCCAACTGTTTAAAGAAAACATGGGTACATCGTCGAACAAAACAAATAATTCCTTGCAGAAAATAAAGTTAACTAAAATGGTCTGGATCAATTTGACAGTTTACAAGAGAGCGCAGGAAGTGTATCGAGAAAATCAAATAAATACTGCGATAATTAGAATAATTGTGTGCAAAGTATGCTGTGTGTCGGTGCTTACCATACAGGTCAAGTTGTATCCCATCCAGGGGCCCGATTATGGCCCAGCGACATTTACCATGGTAATTAGCATCATTGGCTCTTACTCATCGATGACAATAATGCTAGAATAATATAACATTCAAAATAATGTAGCAGATCAGACTAATCAGACTATGCAGAGCGCACATAAGCCCATACCTCCCCTACAGTATTCAACCGTGAAGGCTTACACAAGCAGATATATATATTTTAGAGATCAGTGGAAATAGTAGGTCAGTGGCCGAGAGCACGATCATGACCCAGGACCACTGACCTCTACCTTAGTAGAGGTCAGTGCCCAGGACCAGCCCTAGTTCCACTGATCTCTAGATATGCATGTGTTATCCTTTACGGTTGAATGAGTAAGGGCGGTATGTGTGCTCTACTACGTTCTGCTGATTTGTATGTTATTCTAGCATATTGACATCGATGAGTTAGAGCCAATGATGCTAATTACCATGGTAAATGTCGCTGGTCCGTAATCGGGCTCCTGGGCCCTGGTTCTTGGTCATGATCGTGCTCTCGGTCACAGATCCCCGGGTGCGTCTTTTTTACCGTACCACCATGGGCGTAGACAACGGGGGGGGGGGGGGGGGGGGGGGTGACATGTACAATCATCCCCCAGGTTTTAGGGAAGGATATATTTTTGTCTGTGTGTATCTGTATACGGGAAAGAAAACATTAGTTGTAAACAAACTTATACATGTGTACATATCAGTAAAATGTACTGATATGTACACTTTGTGTATTATTTAATAAATTTGGCACAGCTAGATGGCACAGTAAAAATTATTTTAAAAAAACATCAGTAGGCTATATTCAACTTATTTCGTGTTATCCACGTTAAGCATCTTTCAAAAGGAGAGGGTTAGACAACGTATACTGCACAATGAAGCGATTAGTTTGTGAGAGCCCCCCTTTTGTATTTTGTTTTGTACCGGCTTTTGCAGTACGTGTTAAAGGAACTACAGCGTCTAGATGGCCTAATTTTCACAATTCGGCTCTCTATATGTAATTTTTCCCGAAGAAAAAGAATTTGGCAGTCATTTCTCATGAAATCAATCAATTTTGGGGTGATTAGTAAATATCTAATTGTCCTTGGAACGCCCCTTTTAAATCGCCAAAATGTGACGTCATCTAAAGAACGGACTGATGAACTAAATTAATGTAGATGACGCGTCATGACGTAAGCCAATGAATTGTCAATTACATGTCGATCACGCTGCCCGATTCGGACACTAAATGTGGGTGGGGCGTAAACTGGCTGCTGAGTGAGATTTGGAATCAGAAAACTAGTCTTAAATCACTACTGTGTTTATTTTCATGTATTTTTGTCGGCAGACCTATGCTTCAAGTCATCAACTATGGAATAAGTGTCAAAGTAAGTTGTATTCTTTAGGTCCTTTAAGTGTTGAAATATATTTTCTCCTATATGCACTCCCAACATCGATGGTTACTTGCTTAGTATCTATTTTCACAGGGGTCAATAGTCCTTCTTCCGCCCACAGCTATCCCGGCCACACCCACATCCCTTGATTTTTAAAGTTTACCTCGGTCAAATTACACCCCAAACATTTTAATCGCGGTTGCGCAATAATCAATGGAAAACCCCGGCATGTGGGTATATCCCATACAAAAGTTTGTTTAGGGGGGTGACAACTGAACATAAAATGTAAGTATCATTTTGTCGGTCGATCATCGATCCGACATCTATACGTGGGGTCGGCTACGGGATAGGGTCACGAAAGTACACTTCGGTATAGAAGGCACGAGAACATAATGGGCATGATTATTATGTGCTCCCCATGCAATGATTTCAAAAGAACATTACAAACCAATGGAGATGTATACAATGCCGCTCTCCCCCATGCATGCAGACACCCCCATGCACCCAACGAGCCGAATTGTTTAATTGGAGGTGGGCTCCTATTGACATTGGCATGATCTACTAAAATATTTTGAATAACAGTATTATTCTAGTAAGAGGTTGCAATTTACGTTACACTGAATTAATAATATGAATCTTAAAATAAAAACATTTATTCCCTATAAAAGGTTTCGTAATTTGATAAATCATAAGTTGTATACTTGTATTACTCCATCCCCCCCCCCCCACACACACACACACACACACGCGCACACACACACACACACACACACACACACACACACATACACACACACACACGCACACACGCACACACGCACGCACGCACGCACACACACACACACACACACACACACACACACACACACACACACACACCGTCATATGGCTTCTTTCAATTATGTTTCATTACATATATCATAGAAATTATATAAATAATTTTGAATAATATGGTTATGCTTAATATACATGATAACATTCAGTACAATGCATGAAGAAAATGTAACTCTAAATTGATGAGTGAAGAACGCTACATGGCTCTAAACTTCAGTTATATACCAAAGTAAACCAAACAAAAACAAAGAACGTTACAATAGGCTACATCATTTTGTAGCGCATTCTATTATAATTTCAACTGTTAAAAAAAAATGTAAACCTATTTTATTTATGACCAAAGCTTGTTCATATTCCATTCCTTTAGGCATTAATGCCTTACAAACGTCCCTTCTTGTAGGAGCTCGTCCATTTTTTCTACCATGAAAGATATCTCATGTAATAAGTATAATGAATAAGTATAATTAAATAATTAGCGACATTGAGTTTCCTCTAACACCAATATCAAAAAATTATTGACATACGCACACGCGCACACACACGCACACAAACACACACGCAAACACACACACACACACACACACACATGTAGACATACACGCACCAACACACACGTACACACACGCATACAAACACACCTACACATCGTACACTCACAAACAATCAAACAGACACAAACAAAAGGACACATAAAATACGTAGTCTTTGTCTTTTAAGCCGTGCTCAAGTTGAGCCACTGATGAGAATTCGGGCCAATAGGTTTATACAATGGAAAGTGAACATTGTCACAGTTTTACGTATGCAAACCGCACACTAAAGTAAATCGAAGGCATATGCAGGCATGCAGCTAATATCTCACATCATTTGAAAATATAAATGCCACAATAGTTGAGTTCTGGTAAGGAGTACAGTTTTGGTGAAACTGATTTTTAGTAACCGAAACCTGCATCATTACATTACAAACTAATATTAATAACTAGAAAGGAACACAAAATTACAAATGACGTAGTAAAGATCATGTTATCATTCAAAAGGAGCCATTAAAACGTAAGAGGGCGCTCTCTAAACACTCATCGGTTTCAAACATTTTGAATAAAATATTGTGCATGTGATGTTTTGTTGAAATAGTGATTATATAGAGAAATAACCAACAACTATTTTGTAACTCTTTGAAAAGAGGAAGCATTTTTTTGAATTTTGAACGGCTGGTTCAAAATTCTCTAATAAACCTGGGGCCCCAGCTTTATTACAAATTGTTATATTTATGGATATTCCAGCCGTCTCTGAACCGATTTTGATCAAACAAAGATGATTTTATTATTGAAATATTATGCTCTTTCAAATTTTACACTCAGTTTTTCATTACCTCACAACAACAAAAAAGTAGTCTAGCGCCCTCTCTACCAAAACTCAACTATCCCTTTTTAACCCCTTGTCTCTGTAACAATCGGCACTGCAAAATAACACACTCATGTCAGTTTAATAAAACAAATGCAAACAAGAATCCAAAGAGTTCTATACACATAAACGGATATAATCAACGCAGTATAGAGGCTTAGAAACAAACAAACACTATTAAGAACGGGCATTTTTTTTGTACATCTTACTAAGTCAAATTAAAAATGATAATACATGCATTCTATTCACATTGAAGTAGAAGATAGTGAATTTGCATGGTTGAGAGACATACTTTACCATGTTGAAAGTAGCGGATCGCAAACTTTGATAAAAACGCAATCTGGTTTTTAAAAGTATTGATCCCATTATTATCGTGCTTATGTGTCTCTGCGAGGTTATGTTTACATCCACATTCTTCTTCAAAGTGAATAGATTCGAATACAAAATGTGTATATTACATATTAAACGTGGTAAGAGTTGTCCGGGCGTATAGCTAAAGGTGTTGGGGACATGTCCCTCACTAATTTGATTAAAAAAACAATACAAACAAAATTATCAAACAATTAATTACAAAAATTGCCCCGAAATGTAACGTTTTCACGACACGCTAAAATAATTCGTCTACAACCCATCCAGATGTCGCTTTGGTCTACCCAAGAATCTCTCAGTATTTAAAATAAATACAATTTTGCATGGCTTACATAAATTTATGTTACCCCAATATAATAAACTACTTTGGGATTATACTGCTGGTGACAAATTTTGTGTATACATAGGCATATTGTATTGTATTACTATGAAATTAAGATAAGATTAATCTAGTTTTGGATAAAAAATGCAATAATATTATCAGGTAGGATGATATTGATTGCAATAAGCTGAATTCAAATAGCTTTGTTTCAACACCGTCCTTGTACTTCGGGGGATTCCAAAGATCTGTTTCACAATCCCCTCCCGTCCCATATTTGCCAAGTAGCTTAGCGGGGGTCAAATAATTAATATTTATTCTAGTTGTATCTTTATAACAAAACTGATAGAGCAGAAATAAACAATGCTATAACCCAGAACATCAACATCATGTGATCATTGACAAAGTGATTCGATATTCCAATCGCAATCAACGAGAATTAGTTTCATTACGCAAGTATAGTAGGTCTATGTTCATAAACTGGTACATTATTACTTTAATATTACAATTGTTGCATATAACTATGATATTCGACAACAAATTAGTATTATTGTATATACTCTTGAATGAATATGACATGAACAATTAGACCATCTGTATATGAAGAGCTTAATTCCAAAAGGCGCTAAATCCACTTTTAAAACTTTGGAGAAAAGCCGGTTTCTTGTCCAACTTTGTACACATGCCTATGGGAATATGAAAATGGAACGTTTCATATTTAGATTTTTCTTCGTGGGATGTATCGTAAAATTTGGATTTCTAGATAGCTACGTGAGTTTTGGTTATTAAAGGGACTTAGTAACATTGTCCAAATCCTCAATCAAATCCGGTTTCGGTTTTTCAAATTTCCCTTTCGTTACAAAGATATGTACGATTGAAGTATTCAGATAAGAAAAATTGCCCCGGAGTTTTTCTTACCGTGTACAAAGTGAGTGTGCATGACTGTGCATTTTCGCTCATTACTTGGCCATGCAATGTCCATTTGACTTGAAATTTTCACACAATACCCTGTGGACATATGAGATAACAACAATATACATTGCATCAATCCTTCATCACGTTTTGCACATGTCAACAAAGTTACTAGATCCCTTTAAAGAGAGTACAGTTTTGGTCAAAATGAATTTTAGTAACCAAAACCTACACCATTACATTACAAACTAATAGTTATAACTCCACATGCCCGAAATGTATACAAAAATTACAAACGACTAAGTAAAAAGCCTGTTACTATCATCCAAAAAGAGCCATTAAAACTTAAAAGGGCAGTCTCTAAAATCTCATGGTTGTGAATGCGATGTTTTGTTGACATAATGATCAAATAGAAAGATCATCAACAAATGTTTAAAGACATCTCTTGTAAATTTTTAAAAAGTGTAACTGTAAGCATTTTTTAAAATTGCATGTTAAAAATTATTGAATTTTTGTGGGGCCCACAATAATTACAAATAGTTATATTTATGTATATGCAGCCGTCTCTGAACCGATTTTGATCAAATAAAGTTTTTGTTATTCTGTCATTAAATGTGTATGCTCTTTCAAATTTGACACTCGGTTTTCATTATTTCACACAAAATGTATTTTGTGTAGTGCCCTCTATACCAAAACTCAACTATCCCTTATTTGTTCTTATATTGTTAAATCAATTTTTATAGAAAGTGGATTAAGCGCCTTTTGGAACTAAGCTCTTCATTATACAGTCAACGGGTAGGGGTGAATCAAACTTAATACAATGTACAAAAACTCCAATGCAGTTGTTTAGAATCAAATTAACAAATACAGAATGTACATTCGATCACATTGACGGTAGATAAAGTTTTTTTTTTTTAGATATAAAACCAAACCAAAACAAAATTGACAAAGAAGTAGCTGGTTAAAATAATTGAAAGTAAACTTTTCTTTTCTCCTAGCATATATGCTATATACATCTGTATATTTGGAACTTGGTCATGATCAGTTAATCGCGGTATTTATTTCAGTTCCAGTTTCGTTGACAAAACATATGGAGACAAAGAATCATAGACACATGGAAATAGTTATTAAACTTGAATGTAAATTATTATATGAATAGTTTCACTATTTAAGGATATAGATTAGGAGATTAAATGAAACGATGATGAGTTATAGCTATAAGTATGGATTATCTTGCTCATCATGTCATTCAATCAAATGTGCAATATTCGGAAAGCTGTAGTTTGTATAACTTATTTGCAGATGTAAAATTGACGATATCACGGTAAACATATTTCTAATTTGGATCAGCATCTCAACACTGCGAGTGTTCGCGCTACCATAAATTTATAATAATTCCCAATTGCTTCATTGCTGTCCCGTCCCCGTCCCTCTCAGTGGGGGAAATGTGCTAAGTTAAATACCCCATGACATTAAATGTTGATGACTGACTTCCCAAGTATCGAGAAAACAGCTAGGCTAACCTGGAAGTCAAAACATTTCTGTATTGTACAATAACAACAATTGAATATCATCAGCCAAACTGAAAGATGTGAACGCCATTTCAAGTGATGGTGAATATTATACAGTTTTACTATCTGTTACCATGGTAATTGACGGCTGTTCATTGGCTAGGTCCAAAATGTCATTCCTGCATCACGTCGTTCGCTCACTTTCTGACTCATCCTCGAATTGGCTACGCCAGTTGTGCACGAGGAACTGCATCGTATGCCCCTATACCACAAAAAAGGATAACGTGGGTAAAGAAAATTATAGCCCGTTTCTTCTTTCACGTTGGATGCCCCCTCCGTTTTCCATTGGACCATTGAAACCCTGCATCATCATGCCATCATGCTCCCCTCGATTGACACTCGATATGTGTTCTGCCTGTTCAGCTTCTAAGACATATGAAGCTCATACAATCTGAATTCAATACAGCCTAAAAGTAGAACTCAGGTCGCAGACCAAACTCCGGCCATCTCTCCGAATAACGACCCCTTCTGGATTCTTCGTAGATATGCGTTCGAGCTTGAGGATTGTCATGTTGCGCTCAAGTACGAGCAGCGCACCCTTGGCGTCGGAGCATCCCGTTCGGGTCAATGCAATCGCAGTATTTCCTCCAGACTGACAGTATATTCCAGTCGGAGAAAATTCCCCATCGAGTTTCCCTTCCGTGAATGTGCTGATTTGATGACTGGTTGGTGCTTTAAAGCCATCTCCATCTTTCTCGATCACATAAAAGGAACGTCCACTTTTACTGGTGACGAAAATGCTTTCTTTTCTTGCACTCAGCATGTAAGGCGGACTTTCTTGAGCAAGATCGATTTTTGAGTGAAACTTTAGATCAAACTTTGATAGCACATATACACAACAATGCTTTGCGTCGCATATGTACAGGAAACGTTCATCTGCAGCTACCCCTCTCGGGATAATATCATGTGGAAGTCCCTTGGCAATTTTCCCCCAAGAACCAACTTTCAACACAAGAACTTGATTCGATTTTTCTTGTGACGCAACAAAGTATAAAGGCCCAAGCCAAGCTACATCGAAGAGCCTTCCATTAGAGTTTGCAGGTACATCAAATCTCTCTATCAGTTCAGCATCGCTATCACACTGCGCGATGCACGTAGTTTCAGCAAAAAGGATCTCATCTCCATCTGGCCATGAAATGTCAGTACCTCGAGGACGATGTATCTGATGCTCTTTCATCTCAGAGGTCGGACTTTTCCTCGAAGATTCTCGGTCTGAGTAGATGGGAGCTCTGTTCACGTTATCCTTATCTTGCCTGACACCCTTTGAGATGTTTTCTTCTGATTTCCTGCGAACCGGGTTATGCGTGTCATGAGGACGGTGCACGGGATAGTCAGCTGTGCTCGGACGGTGGTCTGGTGGCAGGTCTATGGGTGGGAATTGTGTTCCAGTTCGGAGAACAGATCCTACCAAAGGGACTTGTTTTGGTTTTAGGTACTGGTGTGACTTCTCAGTCGTTGCGTGTTTTGGGGGAGACCGGGATGTAAAAGGCCTAGGCATTTCCGTGGTAGTTCCTTGATAACTTTTGGTATGTGTTTTTTCTTCCCGTCTGGCTCTTTTCTTTAAGATTCTTCCACTTTGAACGCTACGAGGATCAGGCAGATCAGAAGCTAGAGCATCTACTTCAGAATTCGAATCAACGGCCTCACTCGATCCGCGATCGTTGCCTGTGCCACTCGAAGAACCACGAACCCGATCAACATCGTCGTTTGAGTTGGGTCTATTCTGGCGCCTTCGGTGCTTGCTGTTCTCTGTCTTAGGCCGGAGTTTCGCGGATGGGGTGCTTGCTTTTCTCTGTTTTAGGGGGTTTCGCGGGTGGGGGAAAATGCGGTCTTGTTCAAAATCATCAGAACTTGAACTGGCGGGATCGGTTGGCAAGTCTCCACCATCATGATCTGGTTGGATATTCAAAGGAATCACTGCGACGTCTCCATATACTATTTCCCTCGTCTCAGATGTAGGCCTTTGCGCAGCTGAATCTCCACGGCTCGCGATGATGTTCGGTAGCTGTGAACCATGACCGGAATGTGTTCCTGATGCTTCTTCGCAGGCGTCTTCTCTATGAGGCGGATGTTTTGCACGGTTCGAACATGACGCATCTTTGCTCGTACCCGTATGATTCCCCGTGGCTTCTCTCGTACTAAGTTTTTGCTTCTCTCCCCTCTTCATATGAAGCCCTTGATCTCTGATCCGACTTTCCTTGCCAGGACCACATCTTTCCTCTCTTGAAATCGATCTCACCGCCGTATCTTCACTCGCGTAAGGGCGTATTCCACCATCTGCTCTTCTATTCGACAATTTCTGTGAACATGTTGAACCCTCTTCGATGGAAAGTGGAAACTCTGTTTTTCCACATTGTGGTAGACGGTTGTTGGTTGCACTAGAGGTAGGGATAGAATCATTTCCTTCAGTTATGCTATCTGAAAGTTCTGAGAGCTCTCTTATGACGCCATTCAAACACTCACTCTTCTTTACGCGTGCACCGAAGCGCAGTGCAAAATTGTAACTTGACCATGGCCCGTCGAAGTCATCATCTTCTTCATGTTCTCTGGCCGCCGACAGCTGATGGTCATCCAGCGTTTCAGCTTTTCTGTATGCCTGTTTTAGGACCTTTTCCATGTAACCTTTCTTGGAATTGAGAATCTTTTCAAGATATTTCTTAACTATGTTCATGATGTCCTTAATAAGTTCATCAATCTGATTTTTGTTGAATTTTGATGACTTGTCTGCCCGTCGTTTCATTCTTTCGAAATCTTCTTCAAGGCGTTCGCTGATACTTCCTGTAAAACGAAAAAAACATTAATAACACAAACCATGTCTAACTTCACCATGAAAGTTGCAATAGGCATGTTGGGGCATTCTAATATGTTTATTTGTTTTGAATTGTTTTCTGTAAAATATAACAAGTCAAAATTTACCTTAAATATTGTGCTTATATTCAAGTTAAAGAGATCTATTAATGTTTGTCTGAATCACCTAACTCACCTATCTCTAGTGGTCCTACATGTGTATGCCTGGTTGATTTCCTCTTTCCAAAAGAAGTATGGCATGAGCCATGTTTTTTTGCTCGAATTTGCCCACTGTTATCACTTTTTGTATGGTCTACTTTGGAAAAATTGTGACCGTATACAAAGTTTTGACAATGAGTTGCAAATAACCCTTCGAATTGTCGTCCAACATAACATCCGTTTAACATGGAACCTTCTCATATCCATGACGTCTCGGTTGACAAATCACAGACATTATACATTGCTATTAACTGTTTGTCAATATTTGCACATGTCGACATAATTATAGTTATTAAACGTCGTCTACATAATTCACACAGCAATTTCGTATTCATTGCTATTTCAGTATCATTCCATTTCCTTACTATCTATCACTTTCCAAATCATCTGAGGATCATAGTTGCTTGCATTCATACAGTAATGTTATTTAACTAAATGTTATTATCTGTATATTCCACAATCCATTATGGCAATGACCATTTCCGTCACAAAAGGAGTACTTATCTAATTAGTTTAGATACACAAATAGTCAATACTGTACAGCCTTGGAAAAATATTATTGGACCAAGCACTTTTTGATCAATTTGTTCAAAGTTTCACGCTATTTTGTCCATTTTATAATATTTTAAAGAAATATTAGTTAATGACATACAAAAAGGAGTGAAGTCAATGGTGTTAGTGATACCTACCACATATTTGCTGCCTTAAATTTGATTAAAAACATGAATGTTATGCAAATATATGGGTTTTGTCTATTCCTTACGTGTAAATGAAAGGCATGGGTTTTATAAAACATTTTTTAATACAAAGTGCAAAATTTGTTGACTTTTTTCCCCTGGAAGTTGTGATTATATCAAAGAAATGTATCTCTAGTTCCTAGTGTGTTTTGTGTTAGCACTTTGATTCTTAGTGGGAGTTGCCAAGTGGCAATACATTCTGTTGGATAAGCAAGTAATATTTGGATGCTGAATGCCAGTGCTTTAGCAGTAGGCTACACCAGGATAGAGACTGTCTTGATTCGTTGATAAGAGCAATGGACCACCACTTGTCAAGTCTAATCAAGAATTAATGTACTCATAAACAAGACCCACAAAACATGGAAAGGCATTTGTATAATATCAGCACTACTTACAGAAAACAAATAATTATAAAATGCTCCACTATGCATTGAAAAATGTGTGTATATAACGCATGCATTTTTATGGTCAAAATCAACGCAATTATTCATGAAATTCATGTTTTCTTCAAATTCAAGACATAAAATCTGTTGTAAGCAATCCTAATCCCATTGACTATATTCCCTTTGATATTGTATCAACTTATGTTTCTTTAAAATGTAATAACAGTGACAACATAGTCTAAACAATCTCAAAAATTGAGCAAAAAGTGCTTGGTCCAATAATTTTGTCCAAGGCTGTACAAAATTTATCAAATTTGGCATCTTACCAGCGCTTTGACCAGGTGCCATCATGTTCCCGTTTGTCGAACAACTCAAGTAAAGTTATCAAGATATTGCATCTCCACATCAACATAAATTGACTGATAGTTCCAGCTTAAACTTCTCCTCGAACGCAACTTAAAAACATATTAAAGTAGGGTAGAACAGAACTAATACCAATCAAAATTGTAACCGCACGGATGATCACTCTGACAATTAATGTTATACACCACTACAAGGCTGCTTTCCCAGCAAGGCAGAGTTATACCGCATCGCATGACATCCAAGATGAAAATCCAAAGATTTCATCATTTCACATACAGTAATTAAATATAAATACATGGATAACCTATATCGCTAGTGGGCGAACCCAATAAATGAAAGAGCCAATGAGGAGCCAGCATACAACTTTGCGCGCAGGCCCGTAGCCCCGTACTAAGCCAGGCCCTGGATTATCCTCTAGGTGCTGCGATAATGTCCCCCGTCAACATTATTGTTTTATCTATAGATGTTCGTTTTGAAATGTTTGTTGGCTTCTAAGCTAGCAGAGCATTGTGTGCTATTGTTATACATCTCACATCCTACAAAAGGGTACATTGTCACGGTCATAAACGGAATCGTGGGAGGTATTACCATTATATCAGACCTCTAGCTTAATTTCATCAATGTCACTGCTTTGGGCACGACCCGGTTGTTTTCAAAGCATATCTTTACTGATTGTATAGTTCTAGACACAGGTTAGATCCTGAATAGTAATCGTATGTGCATTTGCAAGGGGTCTATAGTATAATGATATCGCAAGCGAAAACAAATTTCATCTCAGCATAACAACTTAGACAAAAAATAAATTCGAATGCCTTAATTTAAAGGGTTAGTTTAGTTTTGGTAGAGAGGGCGCTGCACATCACAATTTTGTTGTGAGGTAATGAAAAACTGAGTGTCGAATTTGAGAGAACATGCAATTTTAATGGCAGAATAAACTTTATTTGGTCAAAATCGACCCAGAAACGGCTGAAATATCAATAAATATATCTGATCTTATAATTATTTGGGGCCCAAATAATTAGATGATTTTTTCAAAAAATAAAAAAAATACTTGCACTTTTTCAAACATTTACAAAGGCGTTTTTTAAATAGTTGTTGATGAGCTCTCTATTTAATCATTATTTCAATAAAACATCACATGCATACATTTGTATGAAAAATGGTTGAAACCAATGCCTTTTTAGAAAGCGCCCTCTTGTGTTTTAATTGCTCTTTTTGTATGATAACGGGCTTTTTACTTAGTTGTTTGTAATTTTGTATACCTTTCGAGCACGGTGGAGTTATAACTATTAGTTTATAATGTTACTGTCCAGGTTTGGTAAAGTTCAGCCTTACCAAAAATGTACTACCCCTTTTAATGTTTTAATATGATGACATTATGTTCATAAATCTAGCCATTATTATTTATAATTAAAGGCATATTTGTCATAATCTTCTTTCCTTACAGTTTTGCCAGTAATCCTAATTCCGTGAGTAATTAATAAGCAAAAACAACAGACTTTCTAACATTATAACTACAACAATAATATTATCATTATTTTCATAGGCGTAAAGGGACATATTTTTCTCAGGTGATGAGGTCTTCAGTGCCCAAATAGATCCATCCGCTTCACCTGACGAGCAAAAACAAAAACAAACAAACCCCAAAATGGGCCCTTGTCTCTTTGATGTCCGAAAGGGATATCCTTAAAGGGACTTAGTAACATTGTCCAAATCCTCAAAATAAAATTGTAATTCTAGCGGTTCCTTTATACCTTGTTGTATTCGTATTAACAATAAAATCATGGGACAGCTTTCGGTTTTTCAAATTTCCCTTTCATTACAAAGATATGTATGATTGAAGTATTTAGATAAGAAAATCTCCGGGCGAGATTTTCATCCCTGTACAAAGTGAATGCAGTGAGTTGGTGAATATCACCCAATATCACTTTGCATTTTCGCTCATTACTTGGCCATACATTGTCCATTTGACCTGAAATTTTCACACAATACCCTGAGGACATATGAGATAACAACAGTATACATTGCATCAACCATTCATCAGTTTTTGCACATCTCAACAAAGTTACTAGATCCCTTTAAGATGGTTTAGTCCGCAAAATAATACGATTTGTCCGAATATGTGACGGTTTTGCACAAAATTACGGGTTATATTACGCTATTGAAATGACATAAGTTTGCCAGATTGCCCAAGGACGTCATGGATTTGCCCGAATATGCCATGCTTTTGCTCCGATTTTCCCCCAATCACTCATGACGTTTTGAATGGCCTTGATCGGCGATAATTGTTCTATTGAGTTTCAACTCTGAATTTCCATACTATGATTTATTATATCAAATCAGTTGTACTTACAAGTGTTAACATTATATGAGTTGCTTCCATGTACGTTGTTATCTTCAAAATATTGGATATTGTCTTGCATACTGTTTGTGTTTCATTCCTATTACTCTATTACTCTTAGGCCCTTTTGTTCTTTCCTTTATCTTTTGTTTTCCTTCATTCTCTAATCTATTTTCTCTATTATGGTGTGTATGAGATGTGTCAGTTGTTTTTCCCAAATGCTCAATTTGACAAGTATTTATTTAATTCGTTGATTATGCCCCACTTAGCTACTTTGCTTTCTCGAGGCACCTCAGCCATTTGATAATTTCGTATATTGTATGTATTTTTAATTTAATTTTCATTTTGCTGCGGATGTGGTATGGCAAGATTGGTAGAGCACGCGCTTTTCAATCGTGAAATCCCGAACTCGAACCTTATGTTCATTTGTCCTCCAGCAAGGCATTTAATCCACAATACTGCTCTCTACCCAGGTGTATGAATGAATACCTGGTCTGGTGAAAATGAGCCTGGTGCACCTCTGTGGTTGCCCGCGGCTAGTATGCTCCCCTAGGGAGTTGAGCATGTGTACAAGATAATTGTGCGGGTCTAAACTGTACCAACTGACCACGGATGACGTTTACATCATCAGATGTAAATAGGTATAATGGGAGATGATGAACCCAGCTTAAAGGGAGTTCAGTTTTGGTAGAGAGGGCGCTGCACAACACAATTTTGTTGTGAGGTAATGAAAAACTCAGTGTCGAATTTGAAAGAACATGCATTTCTAATGGCAGAATAAAGTTTATTTGGTCAAAATCGGTTCAGAAATGGCTGAAATATCAGTAAATATATCAGATCGTTATAAATTTGGGGCCCAGATTTATTCGATGATTTTTTTAAAAGTCAAATAAATGCTTACACTTTTTCAAAAATTTTCGAAAGCGGTTTTTAAATAGTTGTTGATGATCTCTCTATTTAATAATTATTTCAACAAAACATCACATGGATAATTTTGCATGAATATTGGTTTAAAAATCAATGTTTTTTTAGAGAGCGCCCTCTTGTGTTTTTGAATGGCTCTTTTTGAATGATAACATGCTTTTTACTTAGCCGTTTGTAATTTTGTATACCTTTCGAGCATGGTGGAGTTACTGTGCAGGTTTTGGTTACTAAAGTTCAGCCTTACCAAAACTGTACTACCCCTTTAAAGGGACAGTCCCTCTTTTACAAAACGTCTGAACAGTTTCCAGTTGACGGATGGGGATGAATGAAACACACACACAAAAAATCAGCCCTGTAATTTGGATTCTATGAATGAAAAACGAATGCGTCCCTCCATCAGACTATATATCGGTCAATAAAAGAGTTTAACTGATTTAGCATAATATTACAACTATATTGTACTTATTCTTGTAAAAGTATTGTGAAGCCGACATTTGTAAAGGTATGTCACGGGAAAAAATCTCAAAAATGAAGAATATGTAATTACATGTAGTCAGTTTAAGCGAGGTTTGGTTATTTTGCCCAGTGTGCGGTCATGCTATTCTTATGTGTGCGCGGGTCACGTAGCTAGCGCGGGTCACGTAGGGGTCACGCATAGCGTTGTGGTACTTCGTGGAATCCTTGTACGAACTTCCTCACTGGGTGATATACGACAATACGTATAATGCACAATTGTTTGTTGGACGACGGTTTATTAGTTTTAGGTCTATAACTCCACGAAAAAGAGATTTCAAGCCCTATTTTTTTCAGGCATGCTATTAAATGACATTTTCTTTCATATAAGACAATAACCTCGCAACTTTTGAAATTTGGCTTGCAAAAGAGGGAATGTCCCTTTAACCCATGCATGAATTAAAGATACATACATCATTGTTTTAGTTATTTATTCTTCCCATCTACATCCCTGAATATTATGTTTAATTACCGAATTAATTAATCATTTACTGTGAGAATGGTATATTTAATAACTGGGAAAAAAAACACACACAATGATTTAAGCGAGAACAATAAATTTGTTATTCTTGTCTGACTCTGATTGCATGCACGATCGTACATTCATTTGTTTTAGTTGATATTGATTGATTGATTGATTGATTTATTGTTGATTGATTGATTGATTGATTGATTGATTGAGAGCCACCTGTCTTTAAAAAGTTAGCGACCAAAATTGTGTACTACATCTAGACCTTTTTATAATATTGTAATTTCTGAACAGCGCCATCATGAGGTCATTTTCTATTTTCTAAATATCAATATTATTTATGGAAGTTGGAGTCGAGTGTGAAGGAAGCCGAGGAGCAATCTAAGTTTAGAATTGTAGAAAAATAAGAAAATCTGCTGCCTTTGCTGGTTGATTAGACGTACGTAGACGCAAGCAAATAATGGAAGCAACTGCGACGAATAGCAAACCTGTCTGTATATCTGAAGGCTCGTTAAAGGTAATAATCGTCAGAAAAGTCGCCGTTTCACTATAAATTAAAATTATCCAACACAATTTTCAATACGCGGGACTGAAGTGAACTTTGAATGCCCAAGATTATAAAACTAAAAGGAGTCAAGTTTTAAGATTAGATTCTGGTTTTACATTCTGGTTTACATGTTAGCTCTCATGTCTTGTATCCCTCTCTCCTACTGCTTCTCTCATTATCCCATCTATTCTCTTTCTCATCTTCTCTCCTTTTGCCTTTCTCCCTTTCCCTTTTCTTGTTTTCCGCATCTCGCTCTCAACTCACTTGCCCCATACCTGGGGGTGTATTCTGAAATCGATTTTAAGCTAAAATTTATTGTATCTACGTCACTAAAAAAAAATTGAGGAAATCGGTATTCTGAAACTGTGCGATTTTATTTTTATCTACGTCACTACAAATTTTAAGCCAGCGCTAAAATTTATTGTAGTTGCCATGGAAGATATGCAAATTTTATGCAAATGAGGCAAATCGGTATTCTGAAAATTATTTTAACATCAAATTTACAACAGAATTTAAAATCACTAAGTAGCAGTTTTATCTCCGTGACTTGAATCGAAAAGCAAGCTATGGCAGCGCTGCTTGGAGCACGAATACTCCACGAGCATCAACATTCAACACGCGCATGGCCGCCGCTTCGATCGGCTATAGAAGGGGCGACGTTTCGACGAAATTATCGGATCGACAAGGAGACATAATATAAGGCAAATTTGTTTGATTGATTACATAACGGGAATATAATTATGAATTAACAAACCAACCCGTTTATACGGGTGTAGATATGGCGCTCTTTTAGCAAACTTTGCGCGCGCATGAGATTAAACGCGCTTATTTAGTAAGTCAGATATTCGAAGGTCATGACTGAGTGTATACTGTTCCCCCAATAAACATATCAGAAATGATTGTTCCTTAAATTCGTTATTATTTTTCATACAAATCATCTGACAGCACAACCACACAAAAACAATAATAATGATACGTATAATAAAACATTGACAGTATAGAGCGCATAATACTCAAATGACTCTCTGTGCGCTTTACATACCAAAATAAATAAACAAAATATATTACAATTTACAAAAACAACACAATAAAGGTACACAGACAATTATACAAGTAAAGAAAATATAAATATGATTACAGTGCAAAATAAGATTAACCCGAAGAAGAAGAAGAAGAAGAAGAAGAAGATTTAAACAAAAAGATGCGACTTTAATGACTTCACGAAACAATCTGTGTCTGTATTGTCTCTCAATGATAAGACAACTTGAAGAAACACTTCCATTACATACATGTAATAATAGTTTATTACCAAAAACGGCCTCGAACTCGATTCAAACATGAATCTTTGAGAGCAAACGAATCTTATCCACGTCCGACTTTATTATTGTGATTATTTTATCTCGATTACGTTCAAACAAACAGTATACATAGGACATAAACTTGCAATATAGATTTTAATCACGGCGTAATTCCCACGTGGTCTTAAAACCATATGCAAATGATCAAAAATATCGATGTAAGGGATATTTTCATTGGTCAAAGGAGCAGCAAGGGGCGTGGTTTTAATTGACAGCGCGCACTGGCGTAAGCGTTAAAATTTCCTTAAAATCTTTTTCAGAATACCGATTTTAAAATTTTTTAGCGCGATTTTATTTTAGGGAGATAAAATTTTTATCTCCACACATTTTCAGAATACACCCCCTGTACTGTCATGTGTAAAATACTTTGTAAGTTACACATGACCCCACACACTTCGTGGTGCCTTTGTTCTATACCGCTAGCGTCCGGTCGTAACCATTAACAACTCATTGTCAACTGGGTCAAAGTGAATTCGCTCACACCCCTCGAACAATCAATTGCCCCGCCGATCGAAAACATAATGCACTACGTCAATGTGATTCTGTATGCTAAGCACAAACGGTATAAGTGGTGGTGCTGGTGCTTGCCCTTACTTTAATGGTGTTCTCTGATGTGTTAATGCTTTCAAATGTTGATGTTATACAAAAAAAAAAAAAAGAAGTTTTATTATGTATTGATTAATCGTTATGTATTCCACGTGCTAGACCGATAAAATAATATATTGCAATATTGCAATATTTATGTACAAGGCATCCCCGGCACTACGAACTATTCCCCATTCACCCTGTACAACAGTTAGCTGCAGCTCAGCGCGCGATCTCATTGGCTGCCTTGCTCATGACGTAGCTCCTCGGTGCACGTGCCTGAAATCAGCTTTGCAGCTCTGTGTAGAATATCGCATGGAGGTAGTATCGATAGCACGCGCGGGCGCAATTGTGGGCGGCCACGATGCCCACCCTAGGGTCACTCTCATAGGCAGGCTGCAGTAAACAAATTTGTGAGACTGGCAAAAATCATAAAATCATTTCTAGCTATAATCTCACCAATTAATCAAACTTAACATAACAGGGGGTTAGAATTGAATATAATGTAAAACTTACATGAGCTTTCCAATGTCAGAAGCACTTTAAATTCCAGTTTTTAAATTATTTGATCTATGACTTGAAGCTCCAATCTGAGCCTGAGCTTTCTGACAGTGCAGCCCTCAACCACAGGTTTTAGAACAGTTGTTTACATGTTTAGGCTTGTCTGCCAGCCAGTATTATCAAAAGGCTGAAGGGATTATTTCAGAGATTAGTGTCTGAATGACCTAACTGACAATGGGTTCTGCAAAGTACTCTGACTTGTACTATTTGCAGGGGTGCAGCATTTCAATAGGTGTCTGGACAAGACAATAGTCAATACATGTGGCTTTTGTATCGCATTCCAAAGTATATAACAATGAATATCTAGGTCAATTTGTGACTCTAAGGAATTCTTTACAACCAGCTTTGAACAGATTAACACAATGATTCAATGAAGGCATGCTATAATTGTTTGTTGAACAAAGGCCAAAGCAATTATGCAATTTATACAGACATACACAGCATCAAATTGATCAATAGTGTGAAAAACATCTAGTTTTAAGGCTAGGTAGACAGGGGAATTCCCCAGTGTTTACTTGGACAATGAAGGCAGCTGACTATCGGGCTTTTTTCAAGGCAATGGAGTAAGGGGTTAATGCAGCATGCTGTTAACCCCTTGTCTTGTAGGGGTGCACGATGCCCACCCCTTCTCAAAGTATCGTGAGCGATACTACACGCCAGCATCTGAGACGGTACAATTCCATGCATATTACAGCGACTGCTCTCATACAACCACAACACAGGTACTATACATAGACATTATCAATCTAGAAACATCCACGAACACGATGCGACACCGACAGAAATTCGTAAGAATATCATGAAAATTATACTACTTACCGAAATCACAGTATGATAGGTGTACTACACATCGGCACTGTTTTTAATATCGGCACCCCGCGTAATATTTGTTTTTGCGCGTGTTGTAAAAAATCGCGCATGAGATGATGCGCGCTACCCTTAGAAACTGAACTGGTCGAAATTTTGAGGAGAAATAATGCGTTGATCGTCCGCTACGAGTAATACGATAAATAATACCAACATCGCACAAGAAATTTTGAGTTGCGTGCACTGTCAATGAGGGTTGAGGGGGTGCCGGTATTAAAAACACTTCGAACTTGTGAAGCCAAAAAACAACGCGCGCGTTCGAAGGCGATATCTCGAAATATAATTAATGTATCGCAAATCTGATTATCGCATCGGAATCTGCACTATTTTCTCAATATGTGAGTACAATTTCAAGAAATTTGAATGATTTTTAAGTCTTAAACTGTCGGAAATGTTTTAGGGTGCCGATGCGGGGGTCACTCAATCATAAGACCAAGGTATCGTATGGGCTTTCCGCTCTTGAACAGCACTTTCAAAAAATCGTGAAAAATAGAAGAAAAGTGGAAACTAGGCCGAGTTTGGTACCAGATGAAGCACAGTTGCGAGAAGAATCTTGTAGCACACCGCACGCAGATGTAGGGGTAAGCTAGTGCGCATGCGCATCCATTTCATTCATAAAAATCGGCCCGATGCTGCCGTAGTAGTGACGTCACGTAATTAGATGAATACGTCTCTCGCTCGACGAAACCCGGAAGCCATCCGTTCGTGGCAATAGTTCGTAGTGCCCGGTGGCCTCCCCAAGTTGCATACCTGTTCTTGTCATGTGTAAAATACTCTGTATGTTACACATGACACCACACACTGCGTGGTGCCTTTGTTCTATCCCGGTAGCGTCCGGTCGTAACCATTAACAACTCATTGTGAACTGGGTCAAAGTGAATTCGCCAACACCCCTCGCACAATCAATTGCCCCGCCGAGCGAAAAAATAACGCACTACGTCAATGTGATTCTGTATGCTACACACAAACGGTATAGGTGGTGGGGCTAGTGCCAAGTTGGTAGGAAAGACCTATGGCTATGGCATGGGTCACAGAAATGCAAGATTTCTTTTTTCCTGCCAGGCAGCTTGGGGAGACTCACCAGGGGTGCTTTTTATGTTTTTTGTTTGTTTTGTAAATTCACTATTCATTTTGTATCGTACATTAATTTGGGCAATTCCACGTAACGGAAGGACATTCAGACGCAATTTTTGAAATTAAATCAAATAATTCTAGAATCCTGCTTACGATTTATCATTGTAAATTACATTTCTGAGACTCTTGGTGGGACACCTTTGATTTCCTATTTTTTAAATTTTTTTTTTTTACATTACGTTTATTAGATATGGACACAAATGAGGCCGGTAACGGAAGGACGGCAAAATGGACATGGATTTTCAAATCCCTTAGTTATGATCCAATCTCTGTGAAGTTAAGAGGACTATCATGTAATATTGGCTCATAGTCCATTCCCTAATGTTCTAAGAGTATTACAACACTTATTTGAAAAAAATATGTCTATTGGTATATTAATTACAAAAAGTTAATTGCTTCACTGTTCGGTAACGGAAGGACAGTAACGGAAAAATACTAGAAAGGAATGCAAAAATAAAGAAAATCTAGAAATAGGCACTGTGTAGTCCCATGTGTATAGGTTCATGTATGGTGTCTGTTTCTCCTATCAGGAGACGCCCAATGTTAATTTTTATCATGTAAACTGAAAGATATCATTATGTGATCATGATTTATGAAAAAATAATCCAGAAAAAATAAACAAGATCAGAAATAATCCTCATTGGATTTTTCCACTTTTGGCTCATTTGGCGTGGAATTGCCTTAATATCGCTTACTTAAGTAGCGATAATTTTCCTTGTATTGAGTGCATGTGAACGGTACGTTCAGACCACGTAAGTGAATGGCAATGGGTGTATGTGTGACAGAATGTCAATTTAATCTTATGATTTTCTTTCATATTTTCTTCAGACACCAAAGCCAAAGATTATGTAAAGCTTTGTGAAGAAAATGCACAAACAAAAATGATTTTTCTTCTGAAATATAACTTTCTGTTTGCTATTTTTTTAAATGATGAGTAAATAATGCAGGCTCTAATTGGAGTGGACTGCATGGCCATGGGCATGTCTCAGTAAGAAAATCCTGTAATGCATGCTCTTTCAATTGACTTTTGCAACATCTTTTGCCAATGTACTGTTGATTTGGCATGTATTATGCAAAGTAACTGCACAAAATGTAAATTATTGGTGAAATATAGTTTCTGTCAATAATTGTGAAGATAAAAGTAGGAACTGAACTGAATACTTGATGAGGACCACTTTGATGGTATGACCATTTACACGCCCGACACACAATATCATCGCGGCAAACAGTGTATGGGTGACGGGCGTTCTTCTACACAGGACTCGTG
Source organism: Echinarachnius parma (assembly GCA_037951105.1). Lineage (NCBI taxonomy): Eukaryota > Metazoa > Echinodermata > Echinoidea > Clypeasteroida > Echinarachniidae > Echinarachnius > Echinarachnius parma. Next base: position 48,041 of record JBAMJV010002780.1, on the reverse strand, counting down.
CATATATCAATGCAATGCAGACCGCACAGTACAGTATTGTAATATGTGTATGTGGGATGAGGACCAGAAATATATTGAGATAAATCACAAGTAAAAGAAACAAGATGTCAAAATAGATCCTAGCTACTTAGTAGTTTGAGTGCTGAATGCCGCTATCTACTCACTATACACACATTTCCTGGTTGTTTGGTGTACAAAGACAGTGCATTCGCTAGCAGATCTAACAAAGTGCCCGTTCTATTCATTACCCATAACTCTTAAAATTTCTGAGAATTTTCTGAGAACAATTTAGCCATGCATTGGCCATGCATTGGCTACGACGCTCATTATGTAGTACTTGGGATCAGGATGGCGCAATGGTTTGAGGTGTACATGTATTTTAGCTCATTGCATTTGATGTCTCCATGTCAAGCTTTTTGGTCTTGGTTCTAATGAACATATTAAATGTGTTGGCTTTTACGACTATCAGCACTGAAATAAAAACATTTCGTCTATGTCTCTATGAGCCATGTACTGCTAAAACTGGCGTCTGGCAAACTGTGCTGCTTTGCTGACACTACAAAAAAACTTTACATTTTAACTGGTTTTGTATATCCTTTCCACAATTTTTAAATTATGGGTAAGTCATTTTCAAGAGCATTTTATCAGCAAAATCTGTGTATTATTTTTATCTAATTTTGTAAAATAAAAAAATAAAAAATAATGTTGACTGTTTCAATTATATTGTGATTTGTTTTCCTTAGAGAAAAAGTTCCCGTATGAGAAAGACAATCGCCCCTGCAGACAAAGATGTAGAGACACAGCCTGCTGAGAAGAAACGCAAGAACACTTCTCACGTAGGTAGGTATAATGTATTTTAACTTTCAAATTATTATATAGTTGTGATAATTAATGCATTAATTTTGTGTATAATCATGGCAGTAAATGGCACTTAGAAACTTGTTGTCCTCCCCCCCCCCCCACAAAAAAAAAAATGATATTCATAAACCCAAGAGCTAAAATGTATTCCTTTATGAAAAACAAACACAAATTTAATGGAATAAATGATGTTCAAAGGTCTAAATGTAATGTGCCTTCTAAACAAGTCACAAATATCCTTGTGAGTTCATATTAATGCATGCATACTGTATTAATCGATGGATGTTTCTTTTCTTCACATTAATTACAATTTCCAGGAAAACTCTTCAGTTGCGACTCTTGCAAGTCCCGCTTCGTTGTGAACCCGCTCCGTCGCAAGCCGGATCAGAGGTCAAAGGCCAAGGCCACACCTCGCTACTCTGTCGATCCAGAGACTCAGAAGCGACTGACGCTGTGCAATGCATGTGGTAAGTGACGCTTGTACAGACATCACCATACTGTTGTGTGGAGTAGGCAGTGCATAGACAATGCATGGTTGGTGTCTTTATAATGGACTGCCAACACTTGCATTGTATATGTACTCTGTTCTACAAGGACAGTGTGTGTATGGCTTTTTAATGCTCATACAATGACCATTTACATTGCAGATGTGGATAAAGCGATGCTTTCTTAACCCATTCAGGACTAGTCTTGAAAATACTCAATGGGGTCTGTGGAGAATGCGTATACAGAATAAAAACATTGTACCAAGTTGATGTTCAACCTGTTAAAGGCACTAAACAAATCTTGGGCTTCTATATTTCCATTTTCAACTATTCCCCCCCCCCCCCTCCCCCACAGATATTTCATTGACTACATGTATTTACACAGATAAGCAAATTGTTGGTGCTTTATAAATCTGATTTATGTTGTTCTTGTTGTTGTTGGGGAGGGGGCAAATGAGAAGTTAGCACAGGCCCGCTGGCTAGGGGCCACCAATAATTATATTCTGCCTACAAGAATTTGATTCATGCCAAATACCAGATATTTCACCGACATCACAGTATATTTCAAGTAAAGAATTGTAATTTGTATTAGTTACATTTTAATTGACTAGCCTGTATCAAAGTGGTCAGGCTAGGATACTAATGCACATATATTTGAATATGTCTATGATTAGTGAATTGATCTATTTAAAGGGGTAGTTCAGTTTTGGTATAGAGGGCGCTGCACAAAATAATGTTTTTGTGAGATAATGAAAAACTGAGTGTAAAATTTGAAAGAGCATACAATTTTAATGGCAGAATGAACTTTATTTGATCAAAATTGGTTCAAAAACGGCTTAAATATCGAATATATCCTATCGTAATAAATCTGGGGCCCAGATACATTATAACAGTATAATCAATGATTTTTTTTTTTATTAAAAAAAAGCTTAGTACACTTTGAAAACAAATTTCAAAAGATTTTAAAAAATAGTCGTTGATGATCATCTCTCTATTTAATCATTATTTCAACAAAACATCACATGTATGCATAATTTTGTATGAAAAATGGTTGAAACCAATGCTTTTTTACAGAGTGCCCTCTTGTGTTTTAATGGCTCTTTTTGAATAATGGGCTTTTTACTTAGTCGTTTTTTCTATACCTTTCGAGTATGGTGGAGTTATAAATATAAGTTTGTAGTGTTATTGTGCAGGTTTGGGTTACTAAAGCTCAGCCTTATTAAAACTGTACTACCCCTTTCACTTCAATGGGTCGACCACTTGATAAGGACTTAATTCCTATTCAGTTTGTACCTCTCGTAAAATGATAATTCTGAATTTGTACATTCAATCAGTCTTTTTAAAATTGTGAGTGAAGTGTACATTTATATCATGATAGTTTTGTATGTGTTTTATATTGTTTTATAATGAGAAAAATAAACTGAACTAAACTGAACTGAACAAGAACAATGATAAGGTATTAGGCATGTTTCACTTGATTGTATCATTCACAGTTTAATGGAATAGCTTGTATGCAAGCCATCAACTGCGCATAAATTTGAAAATTTCAACGGTTAGTTATTTGGTATACATACAACTTCAAAGTTAAAGTAAAACTTGTTTCACTTGATTGCACTGAATGTTTGGCAGGTCTGCAGCTGAATAGGAAGAGCAAGGCACGCCCCCGGGACCCGCCCCCCTCCGATGATGACAAGAAGCGCTACTACGAGAATGCAGAGCGCTTTGCAGCCTCCCTTGTTGAAGGCTTAGGAGAGGCTGATGGTATGTTACAACTATAAATATAATGAATAATACTAGCTTAAAAGTCTGGCGTACAGGAGAAATTTTCTTTTGAACTTCAATTGTTTTCCTGCAATTTTTTAAAAAGTAGACATAATACAGATTTTTGTAATGGTTGAGGAGTTATTCAAATCAGATTTCAGGTCTAAAAGTTGTTCATGTAAAAAATGATACTTTTGAACAGTTGTCCTCAATAGATGTTTGCTTTCGTGGGAACTCTTTGTGCTGTCACAATGAGTTCCCATGAAGCAAACAAGAGAATTTAACATGTACTATGCTTGGTAACTGCTGTCATTTTCGTTTTGTAAAATAATTTAAATAGTTATGGGAGCCATATGGCAGTTTAATTGTCCATACTTGGAGAAGTCTGTGAAAATGACATGTCCATAGTATTAGGCTTGGTTAAGATACAAGCGTAAGTGAATAGAGAAGAAAAACAAAAACACTCAGTCTGGCAGTTGATTAATTAATTGATAAATGAGCAGTATTAGTCTAGCATTATTGTTATTGTCCCCAGGGGTTATTGTTTATGTTTATTTATTTTGTTATGCCTCCGCAACGAAGTAGCCGGAGGCATTATGTTTTCGGGTTGTCCGTCCGTCCGTACGTACGTCCGTACGTCCCGTTCTCGTGATCGCGTTATCTCAAGAACCGATTGACGGATTTTCACCAAACTTGGGTCATGTATGTATCTTGGGGGGCCAATGATCTGATTAGATTTTGGGGTCATGAGGTCAAAGGTCAAAGGTCACAGAGCTCATTATATATGCAAAAATAGCTCGTGATCGCGTTATCTCAAGAACCGATTGACGGATTTTCACCAAACTTGGGTCATGTATGTATCTTAGGGGGCCAATGATCTGATTAGATTTTGGGGTCATGAGGTCAATGGTCAAAGGTCACATAGCTCATTATATATGCAAAAATAGCTCGTGATCGCGTTATCTCAAGAACGGATTGACGGATTCTGACCAAACTTGGTACATATATGTATCTTTGGGGGCCAATGATCTGATTAGATTTTGGGGTCATGAGGTCAAAGGTCAAGGTCACAGAGCTCATTATATATGCAAAAATAGCTCGTGATCACGTTATCTCAAGAACGGATTGACTGATTCTGAAAAAACTTGGTACATGTATGTATCTTGGGGGGCCAATGATCTGATTAGATTTTGGGGTCATGAGGTCAAAGGTCAAAGGTCACAGAGCTCATTATATATGCAAAAATAGCTCGTGATCGCGTTATCTCAAGAAGGGATTGACAGATTCTGACCAAACTTGGTACATATATGTTCCTTGGAGAGCCAATGAACTGCTTAGATTTTGGGGGTCATGAGGTCAAAGGTCAAAGGTCACAGTGCTCATTATATGTAAAAGTAGCTTGAGATTGGAAATCTCAAGAACTGAATATCAGATTTCAATACAACTTGATACCTGAATGTATAATAGGGAACAATTGTAGTCATTAGATTTTGGGGTCATGAGGGCAAAGGTCAAGGTCACTTATAGCTCATAATTGTGATACGTCAAGATCTAAAAGACAGAGTACCATCAAAATTGAGTTGACAGAATTAATTCTGTGTACATGTTGATTTGGGCTTGATATAAATAAATTGCGTAATGGCGGAGGCATCATTTTCGACTGCGCGCAGTCGAAGATCCATAGAAGTTTTTTTACAGTTTTCTTTTTATGCATGTATACACACTATTTCTTGCAGGGGATATTTCTGTATCTCATGAGTTAGTTTATGTATGCATGCACTTGCTCCAGTATGGGACAACTAAATTTTCCTTTTCAATTCTTATATATATTGACCCTGCAGTTTTGATACAAAACTTCAGAAAAGAAAGTGCTAAATCTCATCTTGTTCTTCTTTCTACAGCTGAAAAACTGACGTGCCCAGTGTACAACACCAAGCCATGCGGTTGCATTCAAAAGTTTATCATTGGTGAAGGTAAGTGATATAGCAGCTTAACTTCCTCTTTATTCATGTTTTTGCAGGCAATTAAATGTCTTTTCTCTTGCCCTCTTGTCTCCTTCTCCTTTCTCCTTTTGCATTACACCTCACATCTTCCACATAGTACTGCACCATTGATTAATAGTTATTACGGAGATCATTAATAAATATATATCAAACTCTCTGTTGTCTATCGTCTATTCATATGATGACATAAACGGTACCCCGGTGTACCAGACGAAAATCCGCCATTTTGTTTAATTATTTATTTAATTTTTAGGGCTGTACTGTGGGTATAGCGTGCATACAATCGCGCGCTGCACTGCATGCACAACGCAATAGCTGCGGTACGGTTGGACGCAAGATGGCGCTACACAACGCGGTACCCCGGGGTACCGCGTGTGTCATCATATTACGCATGATGAATGGGTCCACACATCACTTTTTTAATAGCTCAATAGGGCTGATTAAAATGATATCCTCTTAATTTGTTGTGGTATGAACAAGCAAAAAAGAGACAAGTCCCAAACCTCCTTAGTATACTGAAGGATGCCAAACAACTGAGAACAAATACATTTTACAACAGGGAAGGGGTTCTAAGCAAGATTGAGGGAAGAAGAAATTACTTAATACTAAATATGTTACTCATTGCGGAAGTAGTTTCGTTAATAATATCGCTAATGATATTCGTTTGTCTCGCAATGTATGGTCAACAAGGAATCTAAAGATCACGTCATTTCGTGCGCCGCTGCAACACTTCGTCACGTGAGTTAGTTAGTTAATTTAAGTTTAAATGGCGACGCAGTCAGCATTGACTATTTACGCCATGTCAATATAATTTGGCTAAGGCCAATAACAAAAAAACGTATATATTCAAAATTATTATTCTAATTATATTCTCCCATTTGAGAAATCAGTGAACAGGACTCCCGCCTCACTCACTGGATTCCTCATTGGGGATCTATATCTATTAATCCAACATTTATTTACATATTTTTTTTTTACAACACACACAATCAACCATATTTGGTCGAGAAAAAATATAGCAGGCGCGCACCTCAAACAAAAAGAAAAAGGGGGGGGGGGCAAGGCGTTTAGCACCAGACTAGTGCCGCAGCACTAGTTCGCGGAGGCCACGAAAAACCCCCAGATAATGCTGGAGGAAACGTGGTTGCGTCCTAGGGTACTAAACGAGGGCGCACTCCCTGTCTCCTTGCAAAAAAAACAAACAAACAAACAAACAACAAAAAACGTAGCACGCGACATACAAAGAATAAAAGCATCAATAAATGCATCAATAAATGTGTACTTAATGAATCATTTTTAAATTTTTTTTTTATCAATTATAAATTCAAATCAAATTTAAAAACATGTGTTTAAACACATCCCTCGTTAGGCTTACTTCCGAACCCTAACCCACAAGTGTTTAAAAGAGTAATAACAAATAGCGTATATAGTATAAGCTATAAACTCATAAATATAAGGCAACAACTTCAACTCACATGCTCAAAAACAAGGGTCATGTGTGGGGGTGGGCCAGGTGAACGGGACTCCCGCCTCAGACACCTGACACCACCCCAGGTGTATATAATATAGACTATGAACTCATAATTATAAATACCAACCTAAACTCAAAATTATTAATAATTTCCCCGCAAGAGTTATGAGTGGGGGGTGGGACAGGCGAACGGGACTCCCGCCACAGACACCTGACACCACCCCTTACATGTAGTATACAAACAAATTACCATTACGTATAATTATATATTATTATATATTACAATTGACCTAGCATTATAGGCTACTAGTTTAGCCCCCTGAATGCAAACTCACAAATAATAACAATTACAATGCCAAAATCATGCGTGTGTTGGGGGGGGGGGGGGGGGGTGGGCCAGGTGAACGGGACTCCCGCCTCAGACACCTGGCACCACCCCAAGTGTATATGGTATACACTATAAACCCATGAATATAAACAACAATTTTGACTATAACTTATTAATAATTACAATATCGGAGTCATGTGTAGGGGTGGGCCAAGTGAACGGGACTCCCGCCTCAGAGGCCTGACACCGCCCCAAATATATATAATATAAAATACCATTGCGTGTAATTATATATGCTTATCTATTACAGTTAGGCCTAGCGTAATAAGCTACTAGTTTGGCCCCCTCGATACAAACTCACAAACATTAGCCTTACTTTGAACCCACAAGTGTTGGTCCACAATAAAGGACCCTATAAAAACAGGCTCCTCATAGAGTCTAGTATATTTATAATATATAATAATATATATTTATAAATATAAGCCCATAAGTATGAATGAATACCAACTCAAACTCAACATTATAAGCAATTACAATGCCAAAATCATGTGTGAGGGGGTGGGCCAGGTGAACGGGACTCCCGCCTCAGACACCTGACACCACCCCAAGTGTATATAGTATACACTATAAACCCAGGGTTATGGCAGGTGCAGTGCGCTTTCCTGCTTGAGCGAGTAAGCTCCTGATTGGCCAGTAAAGGAAATGTCCTATTGGCCGACGCACCCGGGTGTTCCACCAATCAGCGGGCCGCTGGCTCGGCTCGTCTGTTGGACGGAAACAATTGCGTGCCGGTTCGGGCTGGTCGGGGAGTGTCATGGCGGGCGTATCGTACGCATCCAAAATTCGGGGATATCGATCCCGTTGTCTCTATTGAAGTTGTTGGGATTAAGAAATTACTTATTTCTGAAAAAAGAACTTAATATATATACAATAATGATAATATGATATGTATTTTGTTTGCTTTTTTTTGTCCCAGGTGACAGAGACCAATCAAAGAAAAGAGCGATGCATCTCCTCACTATACTGAAGGATGCCAAGCGGCTCAGAGAGAAGAAGTTTTACAACCGGGAGGAAGTCCTTAGCAAAGGAAAAGGGTATGTCGGTGATTAAAGGTCTTCAAGTTCCAATTTTTATTTTGTACATTTCTTCAAACTATATATATATATATACAATTTACTACACAGAACGTTATATTATTAACGTTATATGACCATTTCTCTTTCAAGATCTGTCAAAACTATACTTTATTATATCAGTAAGTTAGTCCCCGTGATAAAGAAAGACAATTTTCAAACTATCATACAAACTTATCATCATATCAATTTTACCTACAGGCAGAGAAAAGTCGGGTTGGGCAACGGTCACCGCAAGTCGAAGGAGTACGAAGAGTTTGTGCTGTCCAACAGGAAGGTGATGCGGGGTGACCTGAGGATGTGTGAGCGGGCCGTGCAGCGCATCCTCCACTACTCCAACAACTTCCTGCACAAGCGGCTGAAAACGGATCCCCAGAAACGCACCCAGAGGCTTGAGAGGACCAAGGGCCAGGCCGCCTTAGGGAAGCTGATAGAGATTGAGAGCCTCCCTGAACATAGCTGCTGCCACGAGAAATGTGTCATGGTACGTGTCACGTGATTTTTAATTGTGATCTAATAATGCAAGTATTAAAGTTATGTAAGTTGAGTGAACTCCTGATGACAGACAGTCATCCTGCTCATAACGTTTAGCCCCCTTTTACCACCCTACCCTCCCTTATAATAAACTTCTGACAAGCTCATGAAAAGAATAGCCAACAGTCCTTTCCAGTACTACGGCAGTCCTCTTTAGGACTAACCAAGAATAAATAATGCAGTATGTTAAATCACTCTGTTTCAGGATTACCTAATCCTTCCTTCCTACTGCAAACCTACTGTGTAGATGAAATATATTAATGAAAAAGTGTCATTTTGAAATTGGAGCTCATCACAAAAAGTATCACATAAATCGCCATACATTTTCTGGCAATAGGCAAGGCTCTAAGATGACTAATTACCCATTTTCACATTGATTGCCAACAGTTAGCCAAGACCCACAGTACTCTGCTGAAGCAGTGGAGAGACAGAGCCACATCAGGACAAATGGAAGCCAGGAAAGTTCTTGCCGAGATGCTCACACCATCAGGTTAGTAATGATGTAGCCTTTTGTCAATGCCATATTTTTCTCTGCTCATGAATAAATTACTGTGTGCGAGTAGATAAAGGCTCTATATGGCAGCCAGTAAATCCCGTTCAGTACTGGATGTCGTACAACAGTCGTAGTGTAGTCGCTCGTGTAAAATCTCCCAGCCATGTAGAGCCTGAACTAAAGGCTAGTAATGGTGTTGCCAGAGTCAATCCATACCTAGAAAGTGTGGCAAGATATCTCCTGAGGGACAGGCGGTGCTGGTGGTGCATAAATATGTTATAGTTTTACCTTATGAATCTCAAATTGATCAGGCAATTGATCCCCCTCTTTTTGTTCAACTTGTCCCTTAGTTTTGGGTGAAACAATTATTACAGTTGTGTTGTATCATATAATCTTCGAATGGGGTGTTACTGATTGATTCACCTGTTTTATTTTTAGTCCAGTTTGAACATTCAACTTTCTTATTAGATCTCTCTTAACTATATTCTATGTAAGATGTTTGTATTTTCACAGCATGAAATAATTGTGCACAAGGGCTGAGTAGGCAATTGGGTAACCTGTCTCCAACTAGAATTTGCAATTCCTATAGAGTTAATACAGAGCCCTCCAGGTTCCTATAGGCAATTGGTCAACTGTATATTCTCTCTGATGACAGGTCAGAGTGCAAACTGCCTCCGCTTCATCACCATGGTGACGGGCAGCAGCCTGACGACCATCACCAGGGTCAAGGAGCAGATGTGGCGGACGGGAGGGGATCGGGAGCCTCCCCAGCACGGCCTGCGGACCTACTGGAAGAACAACCCCCGCAACAAGGGAAGTCTTCTTGACGAGACGGGTGGGCTGAGTGGGGTGGTAGCAAGCAAAGGGGCTGCTGGGAGTGGGCAGTCAGGCTCACAGGAATCACTGCTCACTGTGGTAAGTAGGAATGTGAGAGTGTAGTGGAGGTGATGGTGGTGATGATGGTGGGGGTGGTGGCGATTATGGTAATGGTGGTGGTAGTAGTGATAGTGTTTGTAGTGGTGGTGCATGGTGGTAGTGGCGATCATGGTAGCAGTGGTGGTTATGGTGGTGGTGGTAACAGACTTTCTGAGACAGATTAAAATTTCAAGAATTGCACAAAATGCTTCACTACTTCTTTTTACCTTTGTATTACTTTCACACACTCAGGCACAACTTCGAGAGCAACAGGACCAGTTGAAGCGTCTCCAGCAGCAACTAGAAGAGCAACAGCAGCAACTGCGGCAACAACAAAGGCTTGTTGAGCAGCAACTGGTGCAACATCAGATCAGGCAACGCAGACAGATGAAGCAACAGGTACAATATTTCTTTATTCACATTTTAACTATTAAAGTCTATGGGAATATCAGAATCTCGAAGGGAATGAGTTTATTACTAGTATGTAACAAAAAAGAAAAAAGGATGCTGTTGCTAAATGTTGACTTACAAGTATGCAACAAGAGGCAACAATGCAAGCAACTTGGTCAACTGTTGTAGTTGCAGTTGGAACAGAAACTTGTTGAGCAGCAATTGGTGTAACATTAGATCGGGCAACACAGGCAAATGAAGCAACAGCTACGATATTACTTTATCCCCATTTGAACATTGATAATGGGTATGCTGCATCAGAAAGTAGATTTTGATTCTGCACTCAAGCTCATATCCATAAGCAACACAAATAATACTGATGAATAGTGGCACTTTCTTAGGTATTGTTAGTGAGTGTTTTTGTTTGTTTGAATAACATGTGGAAATACCTCCAAAATGAGCACAGTTGGCCTCCAATCACCTTCATATTTGTATAATATTGATTCAATTGTCGGCAGTATTCACAGCACCACAAGCATAATACTTGTGCACTGATAGAAATTGTGTGGGGTTAGTTGTGTTCTGCCGGGGGGGGGGGGGGGGGGGGGGGGGTTATGGCTGGAGATTATTTGTAGTGATGCAACTCTCTTTCTGTTTCTGATTATAGTTGTTTTTTATTTGTTCCCTTTTATTTACCCCCCTCCTTTGAATAAATACAGACAGTAATTGCTGAAGCACAGAGGAAGACTTCACAACAGATGGGCGTGAATGTCTCAAAAGCACCCAGTAGTAATACAACAACCGTGCCAGCTGTCATAAGGTCCACAGCACAGGTTAGAGTTACAATATTTCTCAATTGTGTGGGCTGATCTAATTTCTCGTGTTGTTAACAATTTTCTTATTGAATTACTTGCGTTACAATTGTATAGTTGCAGTAGAGACAGGGATTCCAGTTTTAGATGACTGCCTGAAACTCAGACCCTGTTTACCAATTATTTGAGACTCATTTTAGCTTTCAGCTCTCCCTTTGTAGCTCATTGGCATCCCAGAAGAGAATACGACAACAATATGAAAGGAATTGGAAATGTTAACATAGAACATTTCAAAAATAACATGGCTAAAAAAGATACTTGTTAAAGGGGTAGTACAGTTTTGGTAAGGCTGAACTTTAGTAACCAAACCTGGACAGTAACATTATAAACTAATAGTTATTACTCCACCATGTCGAAAGGTATACAAAATTACAAACGACTAAGTAAAAAGCCTGTAATCATTCAAAAAGAGCCATTAAAACACAAGCGGGCGCTTTCTTAAAAGGCATTGGTTTTCAACCATTTTTCATACAAAATAATGCATGTGATGTTCTATTGAAATAATGATTAAGTAGATAGATCATCAACTATTTAAAAAACGCTTTTGAAAATTTTTGAAAAAGTGTAAGCATTTTTTTAATTTTTTGAAAAAATCATCTAATTATTTGGGCCCCAAATAATTATAAGATCAAATATATTTATTGATATTTCAGCCGTTTCTGGACCGATTTTGACCAAATAAAGTTTATTCTGCCATTTAAATTGCATGTTCTCTCAAATTCGACACTCAGTTTTCATTATCTCACAAAAAAATTGTGATGTGCAGCGCCCTCTCTACCAAAACTAAACTACCCCTTTAAATTATGAAGTACCAAAATAAGATAATATAAGCAGAAGAGAAATTAAAAGAGGGTGAGAAAGAAAACAGATCTGTATGTTGGAAATTGGGTTGAATTGTCATCAGTTCATTTTTTTCTTAGCAATCACTTTTCTTGAAAGGTCCCTTCATATTTTATTCACCTAAAGAATATTGCTGGCTTTGTATAATTTGTCTTAACTTCTAATATTATATTTTCTTGTCTTTGTTACTGAAATCTACATTTACCTTGTCTCTTCTTTTTTGTATCTGACAATTGTTTATTTCTATGCTGTTGTTTTGTTAATCCTGACAGTATATTTTCTTTCTTTTTCAACAATTCTGACAGAGTACTTCACAAGTCAGACCATCTGTCCTACCTCAAATGACAATGCAAACCAATGCATCCAGTCAAGAAAGAAGTATTTACCTGCAACAGCCGATTCAGCCATCTGTATCGGCCAGTCAGCAGCCATCAGGCAGCCCATCCCCCAGGCCCAGCCTACTGGACATACCATCTCTGGTATGGTGGGCCTAAACATTGAGCAGCAGCAGATACAACCGCATCAGGTGACAACACACACAACACCACAAACATTATCACAGTCTGAGCAACGCCTGCCACAGATACAACAGCAACATAATCAACAACCACAACATCAACAGCAGCAGCATCAACGGCATCAGCATCAACAGCAACAACAACAACAACAGCAACAACAGCAGCAGCAGCAGCAGCAGCCAATAACAGCGACAGTATCAGGACTTGAAGGCGTTGATCCAAAGATACTGCAACACAACGTCCAGCAGCTCCTAGTCGAGATTCAGAACCAGATGCTTGCCCAGCAGTTGCAGCAACAACAGCAACTAATAAGTTGTGGCGTGCCCGGGAATCAAGGACAGAGCACTAGCACAAGTGGCCAACCACCCAGCTACAGCTCTGCCGTGGCAGCCACAAACCAGGCGCAGGTTGTACATTCCCAACAACAACAGCAGAAACAAGTGAGGAGCAATGCCTCCCAGCCCACACAGGTGATCATCCAGACCATTCAGGGATTGCCACACAACTGCTGCTGAGCGGGTCTGGGTTGGCGTTGCACCCAGTACCAGCAACGCCCAGTCATTCCTGAGTGCGCAGGATGCTCCATCTGCATCCATCATGAACAAAGTAGCGGAGGGCTCACATGTGCTTATGCCCATAGCGTTCACAACACTGGTCACGGTGTCCGTAGGGAAGGAGTGGTTAACCCATCAGAGCTCAAGGTCCATTTGCAGGAAGTTGTGTTGCCGCTGTCGTCAGCGGGAGGACTGTGACTCTTCCACCAAACATACCAACAACCATCTTGCAGGAGCCTGCAACACACCACCAACATCACCATCATCATCAGCATCACCAGCATCAGTATCACCCGAATGGGCTAGGCCCCCTAGGGACGCATTTGTCCACAACACCGAGCCACACACGACCCACCTCTACCATCATCAGTATTTGAGAGCCTGTGCTCCAGCCAACAGGCAACGCCCTCTGACAACATCAGTGACCTCGTAGTGGCAGAGACTGTGATGCCACCAGAGGTATGTTGCCTAGCGATGAGGTTGCTATGTCCGCGACGATACCTCTCGTTGGCAGCATGTCCGTGGAGACTCTGTTGTCTCCAGAGCCCTGCAGATGTTAGGGTCCAATGTTCCACCTACATTGAGTGTGTCGCTGACTGCAGCTCAAACAAAACCTAGCTGAACCGATCAGGTATCATAGTTTATCTTCTCAAAAGACTGAATTTGAATACCTCGTAAATGTTTGCTTTTTTATGTCTAATATTTGTTTTCTCTCAGTTTCTCTCATGTTAACTTCAAAATGAATGTTTATCAGATGCTGGAGACAGCTTTACCTAATTCATTTTCATACCTCTGATGTGAAAGCAAATATTTAAACTGCTATTTCAGAAACTATAGGAGGTGCATTTGTTTTGCAGAGAGAGAGAAAAAAAATCCTAATATGATTAATACCCATATCCTGTGATTTTTGTCTACAAACATATATTTGGAGTATCATGTAATGTTGGGTAATATGAAAGGAACATTTTTGGAAGGTTGATAAATAAATCTTGTTTGTGTTACTCTTCTCAATTTGCAAGCCGTGAAAAAGGGTAATTGAATTATTACATACTTCAATAACTGTTGCTTTCAAAGTGTTATGGAAAGTTGTGCACGAATGTGACCAAGTGTCTAATTGCCACGATGTTGCAATAAACCAATCACACCATTGAATAACTGGACTAGGGCTGAGTCCAAACGAATATCCATCCGATATCCGACCGTGAAGGTCGGATACCTGATTCAAATTCTTGAATACGGGTATTTAAAACAAATTTTAAATCCTTATTCTATAGATTCGGTCAGAAAATGGCACCTTGAACCTGCTAATCTATTGCTAAAGTAAAAATATTGTACATGTATCACAAATAGAGCCAAATTTAGAAGAATCAATGATGAGATATCCGAAGGCTTTCATCTTGACAGCGGTTTTGTAGACTAACATGGCACTGTCCAGCTGATTCCAATTGAAAAAAACAGACGGATATGGGATATATCCGAAATGTAAGAAAAATAATAATAAAAAATAAAAAAATTTTTTTTTTTAAATTTCGGATTTATCTGATATCCGTCCGTTTCTACTCGACTCATATCCGTTTATCAAAATATCCGGTTTGACTCAGCACTGGACACAAGAGGGCGTGTTTACTGTCTCTTATTGCTTCTTGTTTATTCAGTTATTCAACGGTGTGATTGGTGATTGCAACAATGTCGGCAGTTAGATACTTAAGTCACATTTCGCGCACAACTTCCATATTAAACATCTTCATAAACTGTGTTGGGATTCCTTTGTAAGTATAAACTTCTCAAAGAATGAAAGAAATCAGGTTCACTCGGCAAACTATTCAAATTTCAACACGTTTTACTCGTTAGTCTCTGTTCAGCCGCTAGCACACGTTACAAGCACAACTAGTCTCAAGCAATTCTTCTTCACAAATGCATAATGAATGTCATTCCATGACATCCCATCCCCCCAAACCTGTTCCAATAAATCATATCTATCTTAACCTCATACTAATTGTTACTATCAAATTTGTTGCTCCTAAATTATGCATCTTCCATTTCAGCATATTAAACGATCCAAATGTCGCTTTTGAAAGAAAAAGGAAAAGGCAAACACAAACACACAAATAAAGCATACACCGAAAGTCCCCATTAGGGTGAAAATCGTGGGTGCAGAGTTATTTAGAGTCCATAAAGTTTAATGAAGAGCTGCATAGACCCAGAGACATATGATCAACAAGGCAAGAAGGTGTAGAAATACTTAGTTTAGTTGTTAACTGTTATTTCTACTAACCAACAGCTATGATACAGAAGAGGATAACTCCGACTTGGAAGAATAAAACTCAACAGCTCAGCATAAACAATCTGGTCACTATCGCATCGGAATAAACGGAATAAAAGCGAATAAACGAGATTCTCAATGTCTCGCTCGATGATAAGAATAAACGTGATTCTGAACCTAAACAACAATATTGTACTAACCTCGGGTCAGCGCAAGCGAAAAGAATATAATGTTATATAAGTCAGTAAAAATGCGGCGTAATGATGTAGACGAAAAAGTCAGTGTAACGGTAATAATGCTAGCGGAACTCCGCTGGATTAACTGCTTGTAACGCTGGGGTAGAACGTGCAATAAAACGTGGTTGATTGACACAATGATAATTCATGCTTTCCTGACGGTGAGC
This sequence comes from Echinarachnius parma, assembly GCA_037951105.1. NCBI lineage: Eukaryota > Metazoa > Echinodermata > Echinoidea > Clypeasteroida > Echinarachniidae > Echinarachnius > Echinarachnius parma. The sequence continues at coordinate 32,220 of JBAMJV010002780.1, read as the reverse complement.
TATAGTGCAGTGCGTAAAATTCCACAATCTGCCAGCTTGCGAATGCGGCCACGAGACGCGCACATATCTGGCCATATCTGGCCATATCTGGCCAAACGGGTCATTGTTGTCATAACAAGATATGCATCCCAATTGGATGATATGTTAATTGATAAAGTGTATTGACCTCGACATACTCTCGCAAGGTGATGTACACAGTAAATGTTATGAAAATAAGAGCTGCTACAAAGGTTCTGGGTAAACTTGAAAGCATAAGCATAGGTCAACATTCTGCGTAAACCCAGGACAATGTTAAAGTACTACACATTGCTGTTATGTTTGAGCCCAATAAAACCAAATCATGAAGACGATAATTCAGTTTGAGTGTGAAGTATTTATTCAAGATGTCGTAACCTCGACGATGGGTAAACGTTTTACATATAGGGGACTACGCTGGTCCGTTGTCTGTAGTCACCGTCTTCGGTATGCCCCATTTTGTGAACAAAGTTTCTAGGATAGTGATGACCGACTTGGTGGTCACTGAGCTGGTCGCCGCCACCTCAGGTCACTTGCTATGAAGGTCGTGGACGACTAGCAAGAAACGCTGACTGGTTGGGGCTGCAACAACTTCACCGAAAATGTCGACTTGGATTGATTCCCACGGTTCGGTAGGCCACGGTGTAGGTTGCAGAGGCGCTGGGTGTGGCTGTGTTGCTTTTTCACTCAGCGTACAGCTCTCACAATTTCTCACAAATTGTTCTACCTGTCTATCGATTCCAGACCACCATACTGATTCGCGACATCTTTGCTTCATTTTTACGATACCGGGGTGTCCTTCATGGGCCAGCTGTATGACCCGATGTTGCAGCGATTTCGGTATCACTGCTTGCGTTCCGCGTGCGATCATCAAACACTTAAAGTTCATGTCTTACCCAGTGGTAGGGTATCAGTTCATCTGGTATTTTTCCTGTCCATTCCGTGGTGATGTAGCATTGAACTCGCTAGAGAATCGCGTCTTGCTGCGATGACGAGCTTTGCTGTTGCATTGGTGATGACTGCGTTCAGGAACTCCTCCATGTCGCGCGTAGATCCGCTATCGCGATCGCTTCCTGTGAGCATGGCTGCAACGTGATTACCTGACCCTGCGACATACTCGACGTCGAAGTCGTACTGGTGTAGTCTATCCGACCACCGCGAGGTGCGTAGAGGTCAATGACAGATCCTGTAGTTGCGAGTAGCGTCATCAGAGCTTGATGATCCGTACGCAGCGTGAATTTCCTGCCGTACAAGTAAACGTGCCAGTGTTCACATGCAACAATGCAGGCAAGAGCTTCGCGTTCACCCGTTGAGTACTTTCGTTCAGTTTCCGATAGCGTGCGTGATGCGAATGCGATCGGGCACTCACTACCTGCGATGACCTGTGAGAAGACCGCTCCTACGGCTGTGGCTGATGCATCAGTAGTGACGTATGTGGGCGTACCAGGCGTGAAGTGAGATAGAACTGGAGGTGATGCAATCCTTTCCTTGAGTGATTCGAAGGCGTGCTGCTGCGCGGCTGTCCATTCCCATTCCGCGTTGTTCCGCAACAGCTTCTGTAGAGGATAAACAGTGTCTTGTGTTGGTTCCACGCAAGTCGCGGACACCTTGTAGCCAAGGAAATCGATTTTGGATGCTGCAAAACTGCACTTGTCTGCGTTCAATGTAAGGTTGTGCTTTTCAAAGAGCTCCAGAACCTCATTCAGACGCTTGTCGCTTGATCCTTGCCGTGGACGACGACGTCATCCAGCAGTTTCACAGTTCCCTCTGTGCCAGAGAGGATCGAAGTCACTATTTTCTGAAAGGCGCTGGGTGCCGAGCTCAACGCGTATGGCATTCTCTTGTACTGGAAGACACCTTCATGAGTGATGAACGCGGTGAAATGTCGTCTTCGTTCTGCCAATGGTACCTGCAGATAGCTGCGCCGCATATCCAGTTTCGAGAACACCCTTGATTCGTGAAACGATGCCGAAAGTTCTTGGATCGTAGGTAATGGGTACTTGTCGGGGATCACGGCCTTGTTGACTCCTTTCAGGTCGACGCAGAGTCACATTTCGACGTTTTTCCGTCTTGCTATGACGAGATTTGAAATCCAAGGTGCAGAGTCGATTCTCTCTATGATTCCCTCGTCTTCAAGTCATTTCAGTTCAGCCGAAACTTCTTCCCGCACTGCGAATGGCAAACGGCGCAAACCTTGCGATACCGGGCGTACGGAAGAGTCTAAGCGCTGCGTGACTGTATCCTTTCACTTCTCCGAAGTCTGAAAACGGTGACGGATGCTGCTGCTCGTAGTCACTGGTTGTGACCGTATTGATACGCGTACCTGAATAATCGTGGAGTTCAAATCCGAGCCGATCAAACAATTTACTCCACGATGGGTAAACGTTTTACATATAGGGGATTATGCCCTCATTGTTGACTGTCAGTACAATGTGATTATAATTGATTGAAGTATACAACAATTGCAACGTTCCGACTTCTTCATCCGAAGAATAAGTTTTGTTACAGGTCTCCTCGGCGACAGTATCATCCGCGAACCTTAATTCAAGAACCTTCACTAGGTCATCGTCCCCAGAGATGGTATCGATGATCTTGGCCATTCTCCATGCGCCACGTCTCTTTTCATCGCCAACCACGAGCACTCTACGTCTCCCTTTTTCAGAGTCTTTGTCAGCTTCGAGTTCAGTTCAAGCGCTTCTTCTGCTTCAGATACTGACTCACTGAGGTCATCCATGTAGAACTGCTCGGTCACAACCCTTTTCAACGTGTCATCATCAGGCGCATGCTCGCTCACCACATGTCTAAGTGTTAATATTGCTGCAGTCGGAGATGGCTTGTCTCCGAACGTGACAGTCAAGAGTTGGTAGACTTGGATAGGTTGGCTTGAATTTTCCTTGAACACGAACCTGTGGAAGCGGGCATCTTCAGGTCGGACTAATAGCTTGGAACATCTTAGAGATGTCAGCCATTACTCCCACCTCATTCTCATTGAGCCGTAACGGTAAGGCTACCTCAATCAGGCTGGAATTGATGTTTTCTCCTTTCACTAGATACTCATTTAGTGAATGGCCTTTATACCGTGCTTTGCCATAGTACACTACACGAACCGGAGTCGTCTTGGAGTCTATGACCACTGCAAAGTGAGGGAGAAACCACATTTTTTCTGCCACGCTGCAATTCTTCAGCTGATACATGACGAGAAACTCCACGGTCAAGCAGATCCCTCATCTGCCGACATTAAGTCTTCCATTCTTTTAGCTTGTTGGCAAATTGTTTCTCAAGGCACATTTGTTGCATATTGGAAGTTGTCTGGCAAATCATCTGCAGGTCTCCTCCATGGTAGCTTGACTTCATATGAATCATCAGGAAGCTGGCATAATGCTCTCTCCCATCGCCTCTGTTGGGCTTCTGAGTATTGTCGACACCAAGCAGAACATTGATTGTCTCTGAAGGGGCAACATGAACGTTGACATCACTCAGGTGGCCATACTGCTGAAACTATCCAGGCTGTAGGATGGGTGCATCACCACAAGGTTTGTTGACACTCAATGGACATGACCATCTCCCGTCAATGTCCTCCATGTGGCAGTCTAGGACTCTCAACTTCCTCTTGATTGTTTTGCCACCAACAAGAATCAGATCATGGTATTGATATAAGTCACTATCCATCTTGGGAAAAACTCCTTCTCTAAGAAGCATGGCCTGGATTCCTCCATCAAGCAAAACTCTTACCTGTCGTCACTGGTTGCAGCATCGTAAATACCCCATTACCGTTGGCAGAGTGCTCTGCAGTTCCTTTGCAGTGGCTGTGAAAACCTGGGTTGTGTTTCCTGTCTGGCATGAATCTGCAGCACTTGAAGGTCCTGAAGAGTTCCTTGGGGGACCGTAGACCACAGGGCAAATTGCAGCAAAGTGTTGGTCATTGCCGCAAGTCTGTTTGTTTTCTGCATTCCTTCCTTGTTGAGCTTGATTTTGTTGCGCTTGATAACCTCTACCACGACTTCTGCCGCGACCTCGTGTTTGCGATTGATTTGAGCTTCCGCGATTCCAAGGTTTTCCCTGACCGCAATCCTTACTTGATTCCGGCTTGATATTTCTGCACGCTTTCTTGATATGCCCTACTTTCCCACAAGCAAGACATGTTGCTCCAATGTGCGGACAAAATGCTAGATTGTGTGGACCAAAACATCGGTAGCACGATCGGGTATCCCTGAATGGTGTTGCTTTCTCTCTATGATCCAGGCCACTTTCCATGTTAAATTGTTACCTTTGCTCAAAAATGTTGACTGTACACAGGTATTTCTAAGACCTGCCACAAATGTGTCTCTCAAATTTCCCTCTAAGGCTTGGCGGTTTCCACAATGACGAGCTAGTTTATTTAAGTCTGTACTCAGTTATGCTCTCATTTGGGGCCTGTCTTCGTTGACGAAAAGTCAATCTGAGAGTAATTTCATTCTTGCTCGACCCATAATATGTCTGTAATACTTGAACTAGCTCCGAATAGTCTTTTGTGCTTGGATCATCTGGACAGAAATGATTTGAGACAGCTTCAAAAGCTTCAGGTCCAATTATTGCTAAAAAAGACATTCACTTTGTCCCCATCTGCAATCTTGTTTGCTTTAGACCCTGTCAGATGGTAAATCTCCTTTCATAATTTCCCCATTCTTCTTTTGGGTTATATTCCCCTATCTGTCCCATAAACCCAGGTGTGACCATTTTGTTTTTTTTGTCGACTCTACCAAATGTTCACTGTTTATATCATAAATCATTGAAAGTCACGATACCACGAGCTACGGCTAGCTACGGTGAGTATACATTTATACATGCGCATCACAGTCACTCCGGCTCGTCTATTGTTTGTAATAATCAGTACAGTTAATGTTACCCTGCATGCCGTGTCGCGCATTGCACAATGTCTGCTTTCGAAGTCGAACACAGGGCCTCATCGCTCAAAGTCCCTGCTGTTTTCTCTCCATCCAGCATATGAATTGGACTCCAAATGTGATCAAACAAGGCTCTCATTTTTGCGGTCATTTTCCTTGACCTACGGTTTCTTTGTATCCCATCCTCGTCACCAAATTTTGTGGTGTACTCGGACACAAATAAACGGAGTCAACCAGTTTGGTATCGGCAGTTCCTTTATTCTCATCTGACGTAGATGGCAGCATAACAATACAAATAACAAGTAGCTTTGCACATACACTATAAAGAGCCATCTGATCAGCCCTGAGAGGGAGTCTTCTGTGCCGTCATCTCTTGACGCTTTTGTAGTACCCCATGCAATGCTCCTCTGGTAGCTTTTGTTTGATGGAGCTCGGCATGATCCTACTGTTGAGCTCACCAGAGAGGCCGACAGACTCTGCTTGGGTTTTGAAATTCTGAAGGACTTGAACAAACTGGGCCATGGCAGAAACGTTGACCTTTCCTTTGATCTCATAGGTCTTGAGGCATTCCAGATCCTTCAGTAGACTGTCAACTACTCTGTCTCTGTCACCATAGTATTCGTCAAGTAAAAGGCATTTTCCCGTTTCTTAATGAATTGATTGTCCAAACTTTCTCCCTGAAGATCTCTTTGCACTTATGTAAAAGGAAATTCCTGTTTGGCATAGATTTCTCAAATTTGTTCCCATTCTTTTGTGGACCCAACTTAAACAATCAAGTTACTCTAGTTCTATGCTTTCATAACCCTCTGGCTATTATCATTTACATTTCATTCTTTCAGTGCCTTGCTATCACCGTCAGATACTCCTGGTGGCAGGCACTCAACGACCGGGCGCTGGCAGGTAAGCTGTCAGAGCACACTTTGTTGTAGTCTTATTTATCCAGGTAAGCCTCAGTGCTCTATTGCTCTGTTCTCCCAGAGGGGACCTGCATCTAATTTGTATTATTTATAACTCGGCCATTGGATACACTTCAGCACTTTATTGTGCACTGTGTCCACTCCCTGGGGAGCATCCAGCAGGTGCTACTTTGTAGTGCACTCATGCTTTTTACACACCCTCATTCATGCCAAGTACCCATATTGCACCTGGGTGGGGAGCAGCAATGTGGATAAAGTGCCTTGCTGAAGGACACTAGTGCTGTATTGGCGGCACCGATCTGGGTTCAAACCCGGCTCCCGAGCTTTGCAGTCAACCGCCTATCCGATCGTGCCACAACACCTCCACTTATATCCAGTGATGGAAGAGTAGAGCCAACCAGATCTCTATTCTTTCCTTTGTCAAGGAGGATACCTTTCCTAAATGCTTCATGTAAGATTCATCCTACAAATCGCTGCCCATCCTTTCTTCAATTACTGCTACAAAATGATTAGCTTTTCCATCAAGATTCTTAACCCATTCCCTTCGAGATTCTAAAATCCCCATAGACTTTACACATAGTCCACCTGGTTTCCGTAAGCAATCGGTCAATAGTTGTGATAATGAAGTCTTCAAAATTACAAAGGCACTGTAAGTGGTGACACAGCATCTCCTCTTAATTTGATGGTGGGGGGAGTACATTGTATTTTGCTCCCCAAATTGGAGCTATACTGCTATACTGCATCATTGACGTTTTTCCTTAAAAAAGGGTGGTTTTCTGTATTCATCGCACTGAAGGATCCCTTCAAAAGCAGTCACAAAAAAGGGTACCTTTTTCAGGTGCACAGGTTTTCGATGTTGCGCCATTATAATGGTAGGTGTCCTTTATGTGTTAATTTGATCCCTAATTGGTACCTCAGTACAGTGTATAAGTATGTATATTAATTCAATTACATTTCATGGCAATTTGAGAAGGGTTTGGGAGTCGAGCATATTCAGCTGATAGCCTACTAATTTCCGCTACTCTCTAAATTCATGTACGAGATTGCTTTGTATTGCTTGCTTAAGTATTAAAATATGAGCATATTCTGTAAAAAGACATGTATAAAGAATAAATATTTATGATTTAAATATATATAATTCTTGATTGTTTTCTGTGACTTTATCATTGTGCCACCCATGTTATGGTATGCATTGCAGAATGACTGCAAAGTAGACACTAGTTAGCTATCAGATGTGTTTTAATACATCCCTGAACAAGGACTACTGTACTACCCTCTAGCGTGTTTGTGCGTGCATGTGGAACTGGACTTGGCCTTTGACTAAGGATGGTCCTGACTTGAGCAACACAAATTATTTATTTATAAGACATACTGCAGTATAACAACATTATTATGAGCACCTCGTTATATCAGATATCTGGTCTCGGGGCATAACAAAACCAAAAATAAACCAGGGCGCACATTAAAAAAAGCCTGTTAGCTTTGTTCCTTGCTAAGTTTCTATTTTGAATGACGTGGTTAAGAAATAAACAAAAGATATTTTAGTTGATAACTAGGGTTACCTGGTACCCAGGACGAAATTCCTATTGAAACCAATTTAAATTCTAATTGGTACCCATTGGTTTCAATTTGTCCAAATTGTTTAATTTTCCATATATGCATGCTCTTCTATCACCAATTGATTTCAATTGGTAATGGTCAATGGGAATTTCACCCTGGGTAACCCTGGTTGGGGACTAGGAAACTGTTTGTAGCAGGGTTTAATAAATATGAGCCTTACTAACAAACATACATAAAGTGCTAAACACACACAAACATACAAGCCACATACACCGAAATACACACACATACAGGCCACACACACTGTTGCTCATGCACATATTTGTACTTGTTTGTAAATTGCTGGTCCCTTTTTTTATACAAATAGCAACAAATTATGAAGTCTGTGTATATTATTAGTCAGTGGTCTCTACTTTATGGGGTAAAGTTTAAAGGGGTACCTATTTACTTAGGAAAGGGGTAGATTGATTTATTTGAGAAAAAAGTCTTGTTTCTTGAGGAAATTGAGGTAACTTTGTTAACAAGTGCAAAAAGTGATGACTGGTTAATGTGATCTGATGTTATGATCTGTCCTCTAAATAATGTATGATAAATAATGTATGAACAATTCACGTTAAATGGACATTATATGGCCGTGTAATGAGCGAAAATTAAAAGTGATATTCGCTAATTTATCGCACTGACTTGTAAACTATCCAGTAGATAATTATAAATCTGAAAACAAATACAATCAGCTATGTGAGAACCCACTAGAGTTCCAATTTAATAGAATGACATTCAATACAAGCTCATCATTGTGTCAAACTTTTTTTTATGCAAGAGTAAACACTCACAAGTCCGAATATGAATTCATTATAAAATGCTGGTTATTTAGGTCTGAATACAGGATGTACATTAATTAAATCACTTTGTAAAAAAATCATCCTTCACTAAACACTATAGAAATGCTTACAAAATAGTACAAATATTTCCTATAGTTGACAATGTTACTAGATCCCTTTAATAGGTAACAAATTTAATAGAATGACATTCAATACAAGCTCATCATTTTGTCAAACCTTTTTTTTTATATGCAAGAGTAAACACTCACAAGTCCGATTATGAATTCATTATTAAATGCTGGTTATATAGGTCTGAATACAGGATGTACATCGATTAAATAACTTTGTAACAAAATTAGCCTTCACCAAACACTATAGGAATGCTTACAAAATAGTACAAAAATTTCCTATACGTAGGTCATGAGTTGTATAGTGTACAATTATATGATTCCTAGCAAATTTCATCTCAATATTATACTAATTTATCATAAAAATGGATACAGCACATTTCATTATTAAAAGATACTACTCTAAAATATACTTATTACTTAGAAATGGTGCATGAATTCCTATTCAGTACTTTTAGACAATACTAATAACTAATATATTTCAATAATCAACCTTTTAATATACCTCAAATTAAAAATATGAACAAACTAAAAAATAAAATGACAGAGGAACCTAGTTCCAAAGATCTCTGATATAACAAACCCTTTTATAGCAAGGTGGTATACAATTAAAACTACAGTGGAACCTGGTTAAAAGAGCTCTGATATAACCAAAAAACAGCTCGATTGAAATGACCCACGTTCGTTTTGCTTAGGTAACCCTAATCAGGCCGGATTATTATTATTTGTTTGGGGGGGGGGGGGGGGTGGATTCCCCCGAGATCTTGGCCGAGGAACACGCGGCCGCCACACAATTTGGCACACAGATAACTTGCGACATAATCTACAAGATTGCATTGTTATTTTTCTGAAAATAATCAATTTCTAATTAATATCAATTAATTATGCAAATTTATGCAGAAATCCCCTTTTTGACTGTAAATCACTAAATATTGCTCAGAATATGCTAATTTTGTACATGAATATTATTTATGACTTAATTAACAGATTTTCAACATTACAAATTGCGACAGCCAAAATTTTCCTTTTGTATATTTTGGTTTTTGGAATTTCGTATATTCTATTTATTTCTTTTTTCGACATGTTTTTTTCAATGGAATAAATTATTGACATTATCCAACCATTTTTAGCCCAGAATTATATAATTGCAGTGATTAGAATGAAAAATAATGAAGGTTTTATGTATTCTAGGAAAAAATTAATTTGGGCCGACATTCATTTACAAAAGGTCATGTGACTTTGGAACTGTATACCCGGTCGTCGCAAATTTGGTCTCAAAAGTTGCGCAAGGCTTTAAAAAAACCTCATGAAGTCACGCGGCAATACATGTGCACATTACAGAATTATCATGCGAAACCGAGTGGTGGTGGATTCCCCCCCCCCCCCCCCCCCCCCCCTGGTTAGGGTTAACCTCTTACTATTCTTTTCTTTTTACCCTAATATGAACATAATGTTTGGTCCCAAGGGTCTCATTATAACGAGGTTCCACTGTATACAGACTTTGGCCCGAATTCTCATCAGTGGCACAACTTTAGTAACCAATTAAATTGTTTAGCACCTGTGGACCCAATGATAGTTGCCATTTGCCACTGGAGATATTATAATTGTTTCCTTTTATTATCCAGTCAATCCCTCTAGTCACAGTATAGTCAGTCACCAGCAAAATTGCGTCCTGGATTATCCAGACATATATATTACTAGTGACTGGTTATACTATTGCTGGAAAGGCAAGCGGTCCTTTGTCCTAATTCCTAAGCAGAACTAGAGGGATTGATTGGATAATGAAAGAAAACAATTAAAATATTTCCATTCGGAATGCCAACCATCAATGGGTCTACAGGTGCAAAACGGTTTAACCGGTTACTGTTAGTTTCTGGCTTTTTAGCCCAGACTTAACTTGTGCCACTGATGAGAATTTGGGCCAGAAAGTTTACAAACAAAAGTGCTGAATGTACCATATACAGTATATACATTTACGAATTACTGTTAACCAAGTAATTTTACAATTACATTGACTCTGGGTAACAAAGGTGATCAACAGGAAATTGTGTATTACAAATCTATAATAAGCTATGTACATTAAAAAATATATTTCACCATTTAGTACTGTTTAGTAATGAAACTGGTTTAAATTTTTTTTGGCTGGTTGATTATGTAGTTTGGACCATCAATCTAAACATAAAATACAAGAATGGTCATGGGCACTATAAATACCCACAGGGATATGACAATGTGAGACAGGCCATAATTGTAATCTTTGATCCCTAACTGCTATGTTCATTAGAATAACTCATTCAATCCCTTGCCTTTGGGAACCTGGTAGAACTTCAATCACAATATTATTATGATTAAAAGTGAGCAAAGAAAAATGGGATTCCAACGGGATTCGATATTGACGTGTAATAGTTTCCTCGAAAAGGAATACTATTTACCTAGTTAAAAGATTTTATCACCCACCGCCCAATGATTTTGGCTACAATCGAAAAGTGCTCCTGGAAGGCTTTTCATTCAATCATAAATATCTCCATAATTATAAAGACATTTAAAAAATCAAGTCCCATCTCATTCTTGTGTTACCATTAGCCGAACAACAAGGTACAAGTGATTTTGGTTGCATTTTACAAAGTTAATGGATCACTTTATATTAAAGGGAAAGTGTCCGTTTATAAAGGCTTCACTAGTGTCCGTTTATTAAGGCTTCATTATTAAGACTTCACTATATTTTGGGACGAGTAGAATCCATGTATCAAATTTCTTCCACTTCTTGCTATCTGTCATACTGTTCTGTCTTGGGTGTCGATAAACTTCTTTAGCTTCAAAACCAACCAGACCGATCCTAAAGTGAAACAAAAGAAGAAACACATAAATACATAAAAGACCTATGAAAAATAGGTTCCAGTGCAATGTACATACAGCAATGCTCTAGTGGGAGTTCGACCATGATATAAACACAATCAGTTATTGTTGAAGAAAATTCCCTCAAACAAGTTAGTTCGACAAGTAACTATTAAAAAAACAAAAACAATGTATCATTCATTTTTAGAAAACAATTTTTACATTATAACTTCTGTGTAAAACAGAGGCAATCCTATCAATTAAAACACAATAAATTGCCTAGACGAAGGATCTGCTAGATTTGAAAGGTAGGCTAGTACCTTAACTTACCATTTAAAGGGATAGTTGAGTTCTGGTAAAGAGAGTTCAGTTTTGGTCAAACTGAATTTTAGTAACCCAAACCTGCATTATTACATTACAAACTAATAGTTATAACTCCACCATGCTCGAAAGGAATACGAAATTACAAATGACTAAGTAAAAAGCCCGTTATCATTAAAAAAGAGCCGTTAAAACTCAAGAGGGCACTCTCTAAACACTCATGCGGTTTCAACAATTTTAAATAAAATATTGTGCATGTGGTGTTTTGTTGAAATAGTGATTAGATAGAGAGATAATCAACAACTATTTAAAAACCTCTTTTGTAAATTTTTGAAAAGAGGAAGCATTTAAACAAAAATTTAATGGCTGGTTCAAAATTATCAAATAAATGTGGGGCCCCACAGTTATTCCAAATGGTTATATTTTTTGTTATTTCAGCCATTTCTGAACCGATTTTGATCAAATAAAGTTTATTCTGTCATTAAAATTGAATGCTCTTTCGAATTTGACACTCAGTTTTTCATTATCTCACAAAAAAATGTTTTGTGTAGCGCCCTCTATACCAAAACTCAACTATCCCTTTAAAACACAATTCTAGTAAATTATACAATGTTATGCCCTTTTTCTCTAAAATGCATAATTGTGTGATTGTTTTGATTTATGTTGTTATTCTTACCAATTCCTCCCTGCCAGTGGCCTTGTAACCAAGGGAGAAGCCTGCATTGTCATACCACTGCGCGGACGTCCTCCCACCAGGAACCTGTAAACAAAACAAGAGTGCCAATGCTCATTAATTACCATAAGTGATCATTAACATATAAACCAAGCAGGAAAATATTGGAAACTATATGTACCAAATTAAATTTTTTTTTTTTTGCAGTAGCAGTGAAATGGATGCTGGTTATGCCAGTTAGGTTTATAGGTGTTGTAGATGTTCTACATCATCTGGGGGGTGTTGCATAAAAGAGTAGCGATTAATTGAAAGTGAGGAAACATGTGCCTTTGAGCCAATCAATTTTCAAATTTCGGTGCATTTTCTGACTTTCGATTAATCACAACTCTTTATAATGCAACAGCCCCCTCAGTTTGGCAACAATTCTGATAGTATTCACCACTTCAATGCCAAATTGTTGAAAATTACAAATAGTAGCATAGCAATAATTGTTGCCAGATAAAATGTAATATCGAACCACTGTGGGAACCTTCAATGTGCATACATTATATATTCAAATTCATTTTATTTATATATTTACAGTCAAACCTGTCTAAAGTGATCACCAAAGGGAACGAAAATTACAAACGGGTTGCCAAAGACAGGCTTAGGCAGGTTGGCTGTTGATTCAGACAGGTAACCTATATGTCAGATTTTAATGTATAGGCATGCAGGTTGGCTGCTATAGACAGGTGGCCACTAAGGAAGGTTTGACTGTATAGGCAATTTGGCTGATATAGACAGGTGGCCACTAAGACAGGTTCTACTGTATACATCTCTATTTTACCTTATGGTTGTAGTCAGCTGGTACACTTCTGTCTCGTGCCCACGCATTTGCGTAATCCGGGTACGTCAGCGCCCTTGCTCCGCGTCCATGGTTATCGACCTTGCGTGTGTTCATCTGGGCCCGTCTACCGTTCTCGTGTTGGAAATGAGTGCCTTGGTTGCGATCATCATAACTTTGATTGAAACGCCGCCCATCATAGCGATCACCATAACTGCGATTCATCTGCCTGCCATTATAGCGTTCGCCATGACTGCGATTCATTTGCCCGCCATAATAATAGTTATCAGGCATGCCAACGCCTTGAGCGTAGGCCATCCGACGCATTGAGACCACCATGAACGCGAAAACGAGGACAAGGATGAGAAGGACGACCAGGCAACAGCCGATGATTATTCCTGCCAGCTGACCCCCAGACAAAGAGGAACTTGAATCTGTGAAAAGGAAAGCATTCAAATTGTTTTGATAACCCAATAAACTACTGGTTTATCTTAATAGATATATTTCTTCAATTCTGATCTTATTGACTAGAGAATAATCAAACCATAAGCACAGATTTCTACCAGAATAAATTTCTGAATGAACTTATTTTTCAAAGAAATATTAGGGGTGTTTGTTCTCTTGTCCATTGATGCAGAACAAACAGAACACAAATCAGTGCAAAAGGCTCTACAAACACACTTGCCCGTATGTGTGTGTGTCAGGGGCAAGTAAAACTAAGTGGAAGGCAAGTTCAATTAGAAGTCACTTGCCCAACCAGGGCAATTAGTAGTCCAGGAAAGTTGCAGAAAGATATACAATCGATTTTAAGTTACAAGTGGTTGTAATAGAGTACAGAATCTATGACGTCATAAACATCTTTTTTTAGAATTTTCAAATTTGAACTTCATTTTCCGAAAGAGTATAAAAAATAATGCCCGAATACCGAAAATCAATTGAACATGTCAAATATTGGCTGAGTTATGCTCATCCAGATGAATGTTTTGTCAATAGGCAATCGATGTTATAGTGCTCTGGCTCATAACTTTATGAACCAGAACCAGAGCACTATAACACTGATTGCCCATTGAAGTAAAATTCATTTGGATGGGCATATCTCAGCCAATACTTAACATATTCAATTGATTTTCGGTATTCGGACATTATTTTTGACGCTCTTTCAGAAAATGAAGTTCAAATTTGAAAATTCTAAAAAAAGATGTTTATGACGTCATAGATGACATCACACTTCACCACTCTATTAAGTCAGAAACTTTGTGCGTTTCAACCAATCAGATGGAAATAATGACTATCAACTGTTTTGACTGACCACTGGAGGCTGCCATGTTTGAACGCATTTGCGCGTGCACTAACAAAAGTGGGTTAAGTAACCGCTGTTGTTGAATCTGCTGCTATGTCAACAGTTATGTAACCCGCTTTTGATGGTGCAAGGTCAGATGACGTTTTGTATGGTACAGTTGGAAAAACATGGCAGCCTCCAGTGTTCAGTCAAAACAGATGAGAATGGTCCTAAAACATGGACTGTTTCCATTACTAGTGATACCAAGGAGGAAATATACGACTACAAGTGATGGGAATTATACACTTACATTAAGTGAAAATGCAAGTGTTTGGTTTCCCTTTAGGTGTTTATTTTAGTTCAGTTGAATTACGTACCTTCACATACTCTGCCCTGCCCAAGGTTGGCCGGGCTGGTGTCCGTGAAGTTGGTCAAACATGTACACGTATAGCTTCCCTCCGTATTATCACATAGTGCATTGGTGGAGCAATCATTGGAAGTGTCATTTGCACATTCATTGATATCTGAAAACAAAAATTATATAATTGTGATTACTAGCTCTAATTTGGAAACTTAAAAGTTGTGAATTAAGGAGAATGAAACAATTATATAAATGGAGGATCAGAGGAGTAATTGAAACTAAACATGATGAAATTGGTAAAAAGAAAACTGATTTCATTATAAACATGTGACATGAGCGTGTCATTACATTTACATAATTGTTCTCAAAATGTTAATGTTTTGTTTTTGGAAAATAATATTAAATTTGCTCCCTATTGTGATTTTTAGCATTTCATTGCATACATGGTTCTATTTAAACTATTCATTTTTTGAGAAATTATCCAAAATATGTAATCTGTTTACCTCCAGCTTCAGTCCTTTGCGGATCGAACTCCATTCTGTCAATAATATTCATAGAACTCGAAAGTGACTCGTTGAACGTCTGAGTGATGTCGTTGGTTGTCGGCACAGTATTCTGACTGTTGTCAAAGTTCAGTAGAGTTTCAACCACCAGACTTCCAAGCCGGAATCTGATGAAACTGACGCTGATAAAGGTGGCCCCGTACTTAGTTTTGAAAATATCTGTAAACTGTAATAAATAGGAATTAATTGTAAGATATATATAAGTATCTCAAAGGTTATAAAAAAGGTTGCAAAATACATTTGTGGCATTGGCCCTGTACATTAACTGGTGTATTCTTAAGTATTCTTAATGAGAACTTTAATGCATCATCCCATAAAAAGAACTGCTTTCAATGCCAAGAATAGAAAGGAAAGTCAGAATACATTTTAATACTACCATCATTTATCGCATTATGAATGAGGAATTTACAAACAATAATTTTGGGTACAGAGAGCACTAATCACCATATAGTAACATGTTCATTAAATCTGCAATGATGATGAGTGATGATGATGATGATGATGATATATTTGATTGCTGATTGTGCTACAACACCCCCAATTTGTTAAAGCCTTGGGAAGTCAACTTCTTTAGCTAGGAGCAATACCAACAATTTTCTATTTTGTGGTTGTTGAAATTAATATTTCCTCAGTGGTAATCACTTCAGCCACAATCATTATGATAAAGCTGGGTAATACTTACAACAAGTATGACCCGCAATTTAACACTTTCAGCTGCCTCCGAGTTCTGATTGCCAACGATATCTACAAAATTAGTGTTGTTCTGGTCGATGGCCTCAATAGCTACAGTAAAATTGTATCTGACACGAGCTGTAAAGAATATTGAGTTCAATATAATTATGAAGGTTATCAGTGAACTACATACTAAAAATAACTGTTAATTAAAATTATGTGCTAATCAAATGTGGCTATTTGTATACTACACTACTCACAAAAACTAAGTCCCCCCCCCCCCTAGCATTTTTTCATATATCTCAAAAAGTATTTTACTGATTTTGATCATTTAAACGGTAATGGATATGGAATTTTCTAACGCAAAACATGAATGGTATGTGTCTGCCAATTGATGGCATTGGTAGTTTGAAATCATGCATTTTATGACAAAAGGTGTGAAAAAAATCTTGCAGTTTTATTCTTTGTGTCAGCTTCTACAAGAATAACAAGAGAATCACGCATGTTTCTGAACTTTCAGACACTCTAATCACCAACAATTTCATATTAAAAGGCCTATTGTTTCAGAAAAATGCATGCTTTTAAAAAATGGTTCCACCAAGAACAATGCAGCAGTAGTACTGAATTACTTAACAGATTTGTGTGTCGGGTCATCTTCAATGAAGATGCTTACTCGTATACAAAATGTACCCAATATGTCATATAAAACTTAAAGTGCAACTTTTTTGTTGCACTTTGTATCAGAAAATACATTTTTTTAATGATGAAAATGTAATTCTATGGCTACCATTTACCATTCACATTGTGCGTAAGAAATTTGCGAATCCATTACCATTTGCGAAATCAAAATCAGTAAAATACGTTTTGAGATATATGAGGGGGGGGGACTTACTTTTTGTGAGTAGTGTATAATTCCATTTTGAATTTCCGCCTTTAAAAAAATTAAAAAAATTACACTCAATCAAATTATACATTGATTATTTTTCTAATTCCCATAACAAAGCGGACATTTCCAGCCAACACTATATGTGATGTCTACATAGCGCAGTCTTGTAATAATGTGTCATACGGACATGTTTTTAATTAGGCAAACAAATAAGTTAAATTATATTTTCTTGTTCAAATGGGTACATCTTTTATTAAAATATTTGTAAATTGTTTCTACTACTGATGGACATTACCTTGACAGAATCCATTCCCGTCCCTAGTTCGAGATCCGGCACACTCGCACATGTTGGTACCAGAATCACATACCTCTCCAGCAGGGCAGTTAGCAGTATTGCTGCAAACATCCAGGGCTGAATATAGAACAAGAATATTCAATTCATGATTAGATTGAAACATGTCGTAGGTTGTAGAACTAATTATATGTTGGTGTATAGTATACAATTTTGTTGACAATAAGATTATTTGCAGCATTGATACAAGCACCTAGGTCTCTTTATTATCTAGGGTCTATTATTTTTCAAAGTATGTGTATTAATGTATTTCTTACTCCGATATAACGAGGTAATTTTCATGGTCAAAAGATCCTTGCTGCAATTATAAGGTTCCACTGGATAAAATTGCATGACTATAAATGCACATGTTGGTATCAGTAGCAAACTTCTAACAATTAATTAGTAGCTTTCCTGCAAATACAGATCTCGCGGTTCTGATCGAAAGGTTCTACCAACTCCACGCATTATGATCTTTAAAAAATGTCTTCCAATGACCCCCTGTTTTACATACATTATCCCCCCCCCCCCTTCCATCTGCAAATTCCCGACTACTCGGGGAATGTATACATACCAGTTTCACAATTGGATCCATCGTGTGTTGAGGGACAGGTGCAGACGTAAACTGCCTCGTTATGAGAACAGGTTCCCCCATTTTGACAAGGGGTAGATGAACAGGGAGTGACAACTAAAGATATATAGAAAGAGATGAGTAATAAGACATTTACTTTGTTGCTAGCTGTGAAGATCCAAGCACTACATCTACCATAGGATCATACTAGGTTGTAAGACCATTTATTCTTTACGCTGGAATATTTGTCATAATATCATAGATGATCACAAATATCCCATACATTATTTTTACTGAATCTATGATCAACCTGAAATGGTGCGGAAATGTTCCTCCTTCTCTTCCTGTCCACTCCTCCTGCTTCATTGACTGATATCTATCTCCTGCCACTATTTCTCTAACTGTCTTACTGATTTCTTCACTTTAATTATGAGGAACTTACCCGCATCTAATTCGTGTACTCTGTACATTTGTTATGAGAGTTTTTACTTGACTTGTGATATTTGTTTGGGTATATGACAGGCTGTTGGGGTGTTTTAAATATTGTTAATTTGTAAATTTTCACTTTCACTTTAATATTGTATTCTCATTCATGTCTCATGTTGGTTATATTCTGTATATTTGTTTATTCTCTGTATATTTTGCCATCAAAAAGTTTCTCTATCTATGCACAGCTTCCTAGCTATGACAGTGTAGAAAGACGATGCATGTACCAGCAGTCAATAATACTGGTACAGAATTAAGGGTTCACAGAACAAATCTAGTTTTTAACTTACATTCATGAGGGGCAAACAATTAAACTGGTAACAGAAAATATATTATTCCAAAGCAACATTTTAATCACGAAGCAATGAGAAAACAAACTGCTTAATTTGTGAAATAATAATGATAAGTGCTTAGAAACAATGTATTAACCCTAATCCCACTGGGGGGGGGGGGGGCCATTTTGGCCCCCCCCCTGTCGTTTTTTTTCGACGTGCATCTAGACCGAATGGAATTTCACGTTCAAACTTCATGACTTTTTTCTCTCAAGTCTCCCGCATGTTTTGATATATAATTCACCCCGGTCGGACATGTAGAACTGATTTTAGAGGTCGATAATTGCTCAACCGTCACAAAAAAAATGCAATTTTTGTTCAGGTTTCTATGTAATTCATATATCCGATGCCATGTAAACTCCAAATCGGTTATAATTGTTACATTGAATTATAATTTGGATTTTTTCTTTGCTATAAGTTTAATTCATACACTTCAGAGATAAATTCTTCTAAAAAAAAAATTAAAAAAATAAAAAAATAAAAATAAATAATACATAAGAATGAAAACACTTGAATGTGGGTAAATCCAGGAACACTAATTTGCATATTTGCATAATTTATGCAAATTAGTGATATATTTTATCACCATAAAAACATGGATATGATAAATTACATCATTTGAAAGTATTTTGATAGAAAACCTGAAGAAATCCTGTAATTTCTCTTGATTTTAGATGAAAATCCCAATTTTCCCCCAAATTCGTCAAAAATTTGCATATTCAAAATTTATATTAATTAAAACAAAAAAATAATGGTCCAATTTTGTTTTCTTTTTCAAATTCTTATTCTACTTGACTTGTTTTACGTATGTGCCAATTTTCAAGTCAATCGGTCCATTCGTTTCCGAGATTTGAGGGGGGGGGCCAAAATGCCCCCCCCCCCCCCCCCAGTGGACTGAAGTCCCCAAAATAACCCAGTGGGATTAGGGTTAAGGGGTATATACATTGTATATATATATATATTGTTTTCCTTTTAAATTGAAAAAAGATATCTTTCTAAAGAGTAAACCCAAGCAAATAACATAACCACAATAAAGCAGGAGGGCCATATAGTGCCATAAGTAAACATTTTCCAGTAACCTCCAATTATGCCCCAAAATGCAAGAAGTTTTGCCTGAATTTACATCATTTTACACTGAAACTAGATGCTTTTACGTCAAAAGAGATTAACTTGCCTCGAAATGTGATGGTCTTTGCCATTAATAACACAATTTTACCAAACGTAAAGGGGATTAGCCCAGATGTGAGATGCTTTTGGCCCCAACACTTATACTAACATTGGTGTTAAAAACTCTATGCCTATATGTAGCATCCTGCTCTGATGGTTATGAATGCATCCTAACCTGAATCGCAGTTATCTCCTTCGTATCCAGCTGCACACACGCAGGTGTATGAGTTGACACCATCAGTGCATGTTGCTCCATTTTGACATGGCACACTCGCACAGTCATTGATGTCTATTAAATAGAACAGATAATATCAAAACAAATCCATAAAGATTATGCATGAGAATATTCTGAACATGATTGATTACTTTGCGATAAGACAATGATTATTTTTTAGGTGTTTGTCTAGAAAGGAACACTGTAATAAGGGGAATAAGAAGGCCAATTAATGTATAAATGTAATATGTTTACTATACATAAAATGCTGAAAAATGTTGATAACATTTGGAAAGAGTACTGCTTATAGTGTTATTAATTATAAAGGTAGTGAACTCAAATCAATCAGTTTTAAACAAGCAAACTTAATATTACATAACCAAAAAGGTTCTTACTTGTTTCACACAAATCCCCTTCAAATCCAGTGACACAAGCGCAGGAAAACGAGTTGACATTGTTAGAACAAGTCCCGCCATTCATACACGGCCCACTGCTGCACTCGTCAATATCTGCAAACATTATGCAAAAAGGATTTTAAAAATTGTCTGGTAAGATTTTAAAAAGACATTTCGGTAGAACAAAGGGTCTCTTCTAATTTGCATTTCGTGGATTTTCATTTCGGAGAAAACGAGTTGACATTGTTAGAATATTATGTCCATTCATTAAGACATGGCCTGCTGCTACATTCATCGATATCTGCAATGAATTACACAAAAGGGTTTTACAAATCATCTGATAAGGTTTTAAAAAGAATACAGGCAAACAAAAGTAATGATATCAGGCATAATTGCCTTAACTAATTTGTTATTTGCAAGATTTTTACATGTTGAATAAAAGTTAAGGAATTTCTAACATCAGACCCAATCTAGGGTCCTGTTAATACTTGCAGATCTACTAGCAAATCTTGACCCCAAGGCATACATGTCATATTCTTGCTCATCACTAAAGAATAAGAAAACAAAACATTACACTTCTGTTTTTACTTTAACTTACAGTGCCTAAATATAATAAATAAACATTGCCACAGACATGTGCGCAAAATTATAATACAATAACACAACAATCTTACTATTATTATTAGTTCTGAACAATTTGAAAAGGCATTAATTATTACCCAGGGTAATGCAGAAACACACATTACGCACACCGCAAAAACGAGCACATGACATTGAAAACCGTTTGACAGTTAACCCCTTCATAGCCAGGGACGCAAAACATAAAGTCTTCAGTCTTCAGAGAGTGTATTGGATAGGCTATAACTATATCATCATGAACATCATGTGTTTTTATTGAAATAAAAATAATGCATATTATCTCAGAGAGCCACGTTTTGGGGGTTAGTGTGTTTAAATTTCTACGTCCCGTTTTTTGTTTATTCATGTTCTAGAATGTTCATGTATTTGCATACATTGTACACAGGCTAGCATAATACAAAAATCAAATAGAACACAAGCAGAATTTACCTGTTTAATTATTCCTACTCTAGAGTAACCGAAAGGAAATAATTCAACTTATTTAAAATGCAACAAATCTTACATATATTCAACACTCATAATATGGCAAAGGATAAACTATCAATCCATGTCTGTATTGCCATTTTTTAACTTTACCCTTGCATTGCTTACCTGTTCCACAGTTAACCCCTTCATAGCCAGGGACGCAAGTGCAGGTGTAGGAATTCACCAGATTGTTACAGGTTGCATCATTCTGACAGGGAGTACTGCTGCATTCATTGATATCTAATTTTAGAAAAATTATAATATAATAATATTATAACAATAATGTTGCATATAAGGTACACAAAACACATGAAATAAAGAGGAAGAGGAGTGTAGGAGGACAGGACGAAATATAAGGAGAACAAAATCACAAACTGCAGTTTAAAACAAATAGATATAAATGCCGGAGCACAATATTGTTACTGAATTTGGGTATCAACGATTGGAATTCAAGAAACCGGCTGATTATAGGAAAGGAATTCTACTGAACTATCTTTGTACTCCATATATCTATTCTTTCAACATACAAAATTGCTCTAATCAATCAGAATATCTTTATCGTGTGTCTTAACAATGTTCTTCATAGTGCATTTGAAGGCAATAACATTATTCTTCAGCTTTACAAATTGTGGTTATATCATATGAAATACCAAAGTAACTTAGTAGAAATGCATTTTAGAACATTTCAAACCTGTTTCACAGTTATTTCCTTGATAGCCAGCAATACAAGTGCAGCTGTAGGAAGTCCCCAGATCGTTACAAGTTGCACCATTTTGGCAGGGTGTACTGCTGCATACACTTGTATCTATAACTGTAGAGGACAAACATTTTGAAACGGATGTTGATTTTTTGTTTGTTCACTTCTCAAAATCTCTGAGGACATAAGTCTGCATTTGATGTTATAGTTACTTCCATGTTAACTTAATTATACAGTAAAAGGATATATGATTACTCTTTAATAAGAAGATATGTGAAATTAATTAATAAATTTGTATAATATACATTACCTAACAAATACCATTTATTGATACATGTATAGTTAATCTGAATGTAAACACAGACACATTTTGTTGTCTACTTCTACATATGACATACAAATAAATATATAAGTAAGTTATTGCAACGTACATTAATTGTAATAATGTAACTTTTATACTTGACATTCAACCAAACAATTAACCGTTACTGATCTGTGGGGACCTGGGCCTGGGCCCGATTATGAATTTATCATGGTAATTAGCATCATTGGCTCTAACTCATCGATGTCAATATGCTAGATTAACATGCATACAAATCAATCAACAGAACATAGCAGAGCACACGTCCTGCAAATACCCATTCCACTATAGAGGATTACACAATCATATCTAGAGATCAGTGGATCTAGGGCTGGTTCTGGGTCATGGTCGTGCTCTCTGCCACTGGCATATCAAGTTTCCTTGAGGCCTATGCACATGTTCACACATTGACTGCATTATTTGCTCAAACATGCATCATCGTGCCTTTGCCACATCAATTAATTGACTTAATTCAATACATTCAAGTCAAGGTTACATTTATCTACATTTTCATTTGTTTTGCCTTATATAGCCTACTTATTATTCTGTCACTTTCGTTGAGATCTTTGAACATTTTCATTGCCTGTAATGTGCATATAAATTGTAAAAACAAGCAAAGAGGACGAGTGTGCACACTATATTAGATCCCATGAAAGAATATTGTGTATGGGAATTTAATTTGTTTATTAAATTTGCTGAATAAAATTGACACGTTGATCTGAGCAGTTGAAATGAATGGCACCACCACACTATGTCGACATACAAATAAAAACCTATGTTTAAAATTAAAACCTTAAAATCATCAGTTCCATTTAAACATGTGTGTAATATGATAATAAATATTATAAAATCACACAAAAAAAGTGTTAAAGTGATCCATTAACTATGTAAAAATTCAACCAAAATCACTTGGAGCTTTCACACTTCTCACAAAAGAATGAAACGGGTTTAGATTTTCTGAATGTCCCCATAATTATGGTAATATTTAAGATTGAACTTTAAAGCTTACAGTATGTAGACACTATCGACCGTAGTCAATAGTATCAAATTTGGAGACTAAATCCTCCATTGTATCCAAATTTGGATATTTTACGCGAACGATCTGGATAAAATCAGACATTGATTTACTCTTTTTTTACTAGGTAAACATTATGACCTTTCTTTGAAAATCTCACGTATCATTCTCAAGAATCTTTCAATGAATTTGGTATATGTTTAAAGTCTCAACTGTCACTTTCAGGAATAAATATAAAGTTAGAAAATAGCCCACCTGTTCCACAGTTAACCCCTTCATAGCCAGGGACGCAAGTGCAGGTGTAGGAATTCACCAGATTGTTACAGGTTGCACCGTTCAGACAGGGATTACTGCTGCATTCGTTGGTGTCTGAAAGTAAAGTTGAAAAGGGGAATTTGAAATCACCGCTTTACACCTAAAGGGATAGTTGAGTTTTGTAATGGAGAGTACAGTTTTGTTCAAAATGAATTTAAGTAACCAAAACCTGCACCATTACATCACAAACTAATAGCTATACCTCCACCATGCTCGAAAGGTGTAACAAATTACAAACAAATCAGTTAAAAGCCCATTTTCATTCAAAAAGAGCAGTTAAAACTCAATAGGGCGCTCTTTAAAAAAACATTGGTTTCAATCATTTTAAATAAACAATTGTGCATGTGATGTCTTGATAAAATAATGATTAAATAGAGAGATCATCAACAACTATTCAAAAGCATCTTTTGTAAATCTTTGAAAAGTATACACATTTTCATCTTCTTTTTTCAACGACTGGTTCTAAATTATTGAATTATTGTGGGGCCCCTCAATGAGTAAAAATGGTTATATTCATGGATATTTCAGCCGTTTCTGAACCGATTTTTACCAAATCAAATTTATTCTGTTATTAAAATTGTATTCTTTCAAATTCGACACTCAGATTGTCATAAGCTCACAACAAAATTATTTTGTGCAGCGCCCTCTATACCAAAACTAAACTATCCCTTTAATATATTATAATACGTAATACCAAAATGGCAATAGAACAATGCTCTTACAAATCAAGCAATTTTTTATAAAGTACTTTCGTTTTCTACTGTGTTTTAAAAAAAGTATTAATTCTTGACTCATGGCAACAAACATTCAGAATTCCTACTACTCTTTGACAATTGTTATAAATGTCAAATGACATACTCAATAAACATTATAGATTAGTCATTACTTATTTGATTTTACTGGGGCTGTCACACATTCATGATGCCAACACAGATGACCACGGTATGACGGTCCAAAGTCCTCCGTGGTACTCTGTGTTGTGTCCGGCATGCTCCGTGTAGCCTTCAGCGTGATGCTTGGGCACACCAGGGAAAATTAAACCTGCGCAATTTTCACCACGGACGTTCATGGATGAAATCTATCCATGTTGGTACCATGCAGGCACCGTGTATGTCCCCGAACATGGGGGGGGGGGGGGGGCCAGGACACCCCCCTCCCACACCCTTTACCCCCCTCCAACACCCTTTACCCCCCTCCCACACCCTTTCTCCCCCCCCCCTCCCCCACCCTCAGTCGTTTCGCTCCTGTGGGCTTGGTCGCTTCGCTCACTCGCAAAGTCCTAGACTTACCTCTTGCCCAAGGTTGGCAACCCTACCATTACGCTATACGTACATTGCGGTGATACAGATTTGTTTGCCCCCCCCCCCCCTCTCCCCCCAAAGTTTTTACTCATTAAGTCACTGCCGGAAGCAAAGAACATGTGTGCTCTGGGGTCACTCCGTGGTTCTCCGGCGACGTCCGTGTTGCTTTGTTGCTTATCCGTATAGACACCGTACTTCTCTGTGTTCGTAGGGTACTTATCCGTGTTCGTACCATACTTGTACCGTACTGACACCGGCACTCGATCGGTGTTCATCCGTGTTGGCTCCTTGGATGTGTGACAGCCCCATTATAGTACCAAATAAGCTTTTTTGTATTGAATATATGATGCAAACTCATTATAAAATGGAGCTTTGGACCATGAACATTATCTAGTTATATCAGGTATCTTTTATATCCGGGTCAAAAACCTGAACATAAAACATAAAAAGAACAGAAAGAGCTCATACTGGTACTAGTTCTTATTATAGTAGGGCTCGTTCCCCCCCCCCCCCCCCCCCCCCCTCTCCCCCCAAAGTTTTTACTCATTAAGTCACTGCCGGAAGCAAAGAACATGTGTGCTCTGGGGTCACTCCGTGGTTCTCCGGCGACGTCCGTGTTGCTTTGTTGCTTATCCGTATAGACACCGTACTTCTCTGTGTTCGTAGGGTACTTATCCGTGTTCGTACCATACTTGTACCGTACTGACACCGGCACTCGATCGGTGTTCATCCGTGTTGGCTCCTTGGATGTGTGACAGCCCCATTATAGTACCAAATAAGCTTTTTTGTATTGAATATATGATGCAAACTCATTATAAAATGGAGCTTTGGACCATGAACATTATCTAGTTATATCAGGTATCTTTTATATCCGGGTCAAAAACCTGAACATAAAACATAAAAAGAACAGAAAGAGCTCATACTGGTACTAGTTCTTATTATAGTAGGGCTCGTTTTCCCCCCCCCCCCCCCCTCTCCCCCCAAAGTTTTTACTCATTAAGTCACTGCCGGAAGCAAAGAACATGTGTGCTCTGGGGTCACTCCGTGGTTCTCCGGCGACGTCCGTGTTGCTTTGTTGCTTATCCGTATAGACACCGTACTTCTCTGTGTTCGTAGGGTACTTATCCGTGTTCGTACCATACTTGTACCGTACTGACACCGGCACTCGATCGGTGTTCATCCGTGTTGGCTCCTTGGATGTGTGACAGCCCCATTATAGTACCAAATAAGCTTTTTTGTATTGAATATATGATGCAAACTCATTATAAAATGGAGCTTTGGACCATGAACATTATCTAGTTATATCAGGTATCTTTTATATCCGGGTCAAAAACCTGAACATAAAACATAAAAAGAACAGAAAGAGCTCATACTGGTACTAGTTCTTATTATAGTAGGGCTCGTTTTTAACGTGATTCTACTGTATAGAAAATAGCCCACCTGTTGCACAGTTAACCCCTTCATAGCCAGGGACGCAAGTGCAGGTGTAGGAATTCACCAGATTGTTACAGGTTGCACCGTTCAGACAGGGAGTACTGCTGCATTCGTTGGTGTCTGAAAGTAAAGTTGAAAAGGGGATTTTGAAATCACCGCTTTACACCTAAAGGGATAGTTGAGTTTTGTAATGGAGAGTACAGTTTTGTTCAAAATGAATTTAAGTAACCAAAACCTGCACCATTACATCACAAACTAATAGCTATACCTCCACCATGCTCGAAAGGTGTAACAAATTACAAACAAATCAGTTAAAAGCCCATTTTCATTCAAAAAGAGCAGTTAAAACTCAATAGGGCGCTCTTTAAAAAAACATTGGTTTCAATCATTTTAAATAAACAATTGTGCATGTGATGTCTTGATAAAATAATGATTAAATAGAGAGATCATCAACAACTATTTAAAAGCATCTTTTGTAAATCTTTGAAAAGTATACACATTTTCATCTTCTTTTTTCAACGACTGGTTCTAAATTATTGAATTATTGTGGGGCCCCTCAATGAGTAAAAATGGTTATATTCATGGATATTTCAGCCGTTTCTGAACCGATTTTTACCAAATCAAATTTATTCTGTTATTAAAATTGTATTCTTTCAAATTCGACACTCAGATTGTCATAAGCTCACAACAAAATTATTTTGTGCAGCGCCCTCTATACCAAAACTAAACTATCCCTTTAATATATTATAATACGTAATACCAAAATGGCAATAGAACAATGCTCTTACAAATCAAGCAATTTTTTATAAAGTACTTTCGTTTTCTACTGTGTTTTAAAAAAAGTATTAATTCTTGACTTATGGCAACAAGCATTCAGAATTCCTACTACTCTTTGACAATTGTTATAAATGTCAAATGACATACTCAATAAACATTATAGATTAGTCATTACTTATTTGATTTTACTGGGGCTGTCACACATTCATGATGCCAACACAGATGACCACGTTATGACGGTCCAAAGTCCTCCGTGGTACTCTGTGTTGTGTCCGGCATGCTCCGTGTAGCCTTCAGCGTGATGCTTGGGCACACCAGGGAAAATTAAACCTGCGCAATTTTCACCACGGACGTTCATGGATGAAATCTATCTATGTTGGTACCATGCAGGCACCGTGTATGTCCCCGAACATGGGGGGGGGGGGGGGGCCAGGACACCCCCCTCCCACACCCTTTACCCCCCTCCAACACCCTTTACCCCCCTCCCACACCCTTTCTCCCCCCCCCCCCCCTCCCCCACCCTCAGTCGTTTCGCTCCTGTGGGCTTGGTCGCTTCGCTCACTCGCAAAGTCCTAGACTCACCTCTTGCCCAAGGTTGGCAACCCTACCATTACGCTATACGTACATTGCGGTGATACAGATTTGTTTGCCCCCCCCCCCTCTCCCCCCAAAGTTTTTACTCATTAAGTCACTGCCGGAAGCAAAGAACATGTGTGCTCTGGGGTCACTCCGTGGTTCTCCGGCGACGTCCGTGTTGCTTTGTTGCTTATCCGTATAGACACCGTACTTCTCTGTGTTCGTAGGGTACTTATCCGTGTCAGTACCATACTTGTACCGTACTGACACCGGCACTCGATCGGTGTTCATCCGTGTTGGCTCCTTGGATGTGTGACAGCCCCATTATAGTACCAAATAAGCTTTTTTGTATTGAATATATGATGCAAACTCATTATAAAATGGAGCTTTGGACCATGAACATTATCTAGTTATATCAGGTATCTTTTATATCCGGGTCAAAAACCTGAACATAAAACATAAAAAGAACAGAAAGAGCTCATACTGGTACTAGTTCTTATTATAGTAGGGCTCGTTTTTCCCCCCCCCCCTCTCCCCCCAAAGTTTTTACTCATTAAGTCACTGCCGGAAGCAAAGAACATGTGTGCTCTGGGGTCACTCCGTGGTTCTCCGGCGACGTCCGTGTTGCTTTGTTGCTTATCCGTATAGACACCGTACTTCTCTGTGTTCGTAGGGTACTTATCCGTGTTCGTACCATACTTGTACCGTACTGACACCGGCACTCGATCGGTGTTCATCCGTGTTGGCTCCTTGGATGTGTGACAGCCCCATTATAGTACCAAATAAGCTTTTTTGTATTGAATATATGATGCAAACTCATTATAAAATGGAGCTTTGGACCATGAACATTATCTAGTTATATCAGGTATCTTTTATATCCGGGTCAAAAACCTGAACATAAAACATAAAAAGAACAGAAAGAGCTCATACTGGTACTAGTTCTTATTATAGTAGGGCTCGTTTCCCCCCCCCCCCCCCTCTCCCCCCAAAGTTTTTACTCATTAAGTCACTGCCGGAAGCAAAGAACATGTGTGCTCTGGGGTCACTCCGTGGTTCTCCGGCGACGTCCGTGTTGCTTTGTTGCTTATCCGTATAGACACCGTACTTCTCTGTGTTCGTAGGGTACTTATCCGTGTTCGTACCATACTTGTACCGTACTGACACCGGCACTCGATCGGTGTTCATCCGTGTTGGCTCCTTGGATGTGTGACAGCCCCATTATAGTACCAAATAAGCTTTTTTGTATTGAATATATGATGCAAACTCATTATAAAATGGAGCTTTGGACCATGAACATTATCTAGTTATATCAGGTATCTTTTATATCCGGGTCAAAAACCTGAACATAAAACATAAAAAGAACAGAAAGAGCTCATACTGGTACTAGTTCTTATTATAGTAGGGCTCGTTTTTAACGTGATTCTACTGTATAGAAAATAGCCCACCTGTTCCACAGTTAACCCCTTCATAGCCAGGGACGCAAGTGCAGGTGTAGGAATTCACCAGATTGTTACAGGTTGCACCGTTCAGACAGGGAGTACTGCTGCATTCGTTGGTGTCTGAAAGTAAAGTTGAAAAGGGGATTTTGAAATCACCGCTTTACACCTAAAGGGATAGTTGAGTTTTGTAATGGAGAGTACAGTTTTGTTCAAAATGAATTTAAGTAACCAAAACCTGCACCATTACATCACAAACTAATAGCTATACCTCCACCATGCTCGAAAGGTGTAACAAATTACAAACAAATCAGTTAAAAGCCCATTTTCATTCAAAAAGAGCAGTTAAAACTCAATAGGGCGCTCTTTAAAAAAACATTGGTTTCAATCATTTTAAATAAACAATTGTGCATGTGATGTCTTGATAAAATAATGATTAAATAGAGAGATCATCAACAACTATTTAAAAGCATCTTTTGTAAATCTTTGAAAAGTATACACATTTTCATCTTCTTTTTTCAACGACTGGTTCTAAATTATTGAATTATTGTGGGGCCCCTCAATGAGTAAAAATGGTTATATTCATGGATATTTCAGCCGTTTCTGAACCGATTTTTACCAAATCAAATTTATTCTGTTATTAAAATTGTATTCTTTCAAATTCGACACTCAGATTGTCATAAGCTCACAACAAAATTATTTTGTGCAGCGCCCTCTATACCAAAACTAAACTATCCCTTTAATATATTATAATACGTAATACCAAAATGGCAATAGAACAATGCTCTTACAAATCAAGCAATTTTTTATAAAGTACTTTCGTTTTCTACTGTGTTTTAAAAAAAGTATTAATTCTTGACTTATGGCAACAAGCATTCAGAATTCCTACTACTCTTTGACAATTGTTATAAATGTCAAATGACATACTCAATAAACATTATAGATTAGTCATTACTTATTTGATTTTACTGGGGCTGTCACACATTCATGATGCCAACACAGATGACCACGGTATGACGGTCCAAAGTCCTCCGTGGTACTCTGTGTTGTGTCCGGCATGCTCCGTGTAGCCTTCAGCGTGATGCTTGGGCACACCAGGGAAAATTAAACCTGCGCAATTTTCACCACGGACGTTCATGGATGAAATCTATCCATGTTGGTACCATGCAGGCACCGTGTATGTCCCCGAACATGGGGGGGGGGGGGGGCCAGGACACCCCCTCCCACACCCTTTACCCCCCTCCAACACCCTTTCCCAGATAACAATGCTACGTTGGCCCAACGTAGTCTATAGTCGGCACCGTCGCGGTTGGCAAAACAACGTTGAGCCAACGTTGGCCTAAGGTAAATTTGCAACCAAATTTTTGCAGTCGGAGAGCTGACGTTAAAACAACGTTACGCCAACGTTTTCTGTTGACTGTTGGCAAACTGGTCGGCAAATGTACGTTGAAACAACGTTGGGTGATAGTTGGACGAACAATCACAATTCTTTGGTCGAAAAACACACGTTGGGCCAACGTTTCGCCTACTGCGACATTTTGTTGATGAGTGGCGTTGGATATTCGTTGGCTAGTTGACGTTTTACTAACGTTTGGCAAACAACCACATGTCGACGGTAGGCAGGCCAACGTTAAACCAACGTTTCGCCTACTACGACATTGTGTCAATGACTTGCGTTGGATATTGGTTGGCTCGTTAACGTCAGACCAACCTTTAATACATAACCACATTTCGACGGTAGGATAGTCAACGTTGGGCCAACGTTTCGCCGACTACAACATTCTGTTAATGAGCGACGTTCGATATTGGTTGGCTAGCTGACGTCAAGCCAACCTTTAACAAACAACCACATTTCGACGGTGGGGAAGCCAACGTTAGGCCAACGTTTCGCCGACTACAACATTCTGTAAATGAGCGACGTTGGATATTGGTTGGCTAGCTGACGTCAAACCAACCTTTAACAAACAACCACATTTCGACGGTTGGCAAGCCAACGTTAGGCCAACATTCCGCCTACTACCACATTCGGTCAATGAGCGACGTTGGAAATTGGTTGGATAGCTGACGTCAAACCAACCTTTAACAAACAACCATATTTCGACGGTAGGATAGTCAACGTTGGGCCAACGTTTCGCCGACAACAACATTCTGTAAATGAGCGACGTTGGATATTGGTTGGCTAGCTGACGTCAAACCAACGTTTGACAAACAACCACATTTCAACAGAAGGCTAGCCAACGTTAGGCCAACGTTTCGCCTACTACAACAGTCGGTCAATGAGCGACGTTGGATATTGGTTGGCTAGCTGACGTCAAACCAACCTTTAACAAACAACCACATTTCTACGGTGTGCAAGCCAACGTTAGGCCAACGTTTGGCCTACGAAAATATTCGGTTAATGAGCGACGTTGGATATTGGTTGGCTAGCTGACGTCAAACCAACCTTTAACAAACAACCACATTTCTACGGTGGGCAAGCCAACGTTAGGCCAACGTTTGGCCTACGAAAATATTCGGTCAATGAGCGACGTTGGATATTGGTTGGCTAGCTGACGTCAAACCAACCTTTAGCAAACAACCACATTTCGACGGTAGGCAAGCCAACGTTAGGCCAACGTTTCGCCTACATTAACATTCTGTAAATGAGCGACGTTGGATATTGGTTGGCTAGCTGACGTCAAACCAACCTTTAACAAACATCCACATTTCGACGGTGGGCAAGTCAACGTTAGGCCAACGTTTCGCCTACTACAACATTCTGTAAATGAGCGACGTTGGATATTGGTTGGCTAGCTGACGTCACATTTCGACGGTGGGCAAGCCAACGTTGGGCCAACGTTTCGCCTACTACAACATTCTGTTAATAGCGACGTTGGATATTGGTTGGCCAGCTGACGTCAAACCAACCTTTAACAAACAACCACATTTCGACGGTGGGCAAGCCAACGTTAGGTCAACGTTTGACCTACTA
>JBAMJV010002779.1:32500-190741 GCA_037951105.1 Echinarachnius parma | reverse complement strand
CATTGTCATGATTGTCATACTATCTAGGGTCAGCTATGGCATAATGCTTCTTGACCAGTAATGTTGCTGACCATCTAATATCCATCTTTAGTTATTTCTTCACCATCACCTATAGCCGAACTACTGAGCTTAGCCAAGCGATGTTTCAATATGTATAATACATCTACTATATGCAGGCTAGACCCCATGATTTATTACGATTATATAATTTCTTTCTCGATCTAACCGATTTGTGGTAGTACCGATTAACTGGGATACGCGCCCTCAACAGGCTTTCCCACGTTTTCGGAAAATATTTGGTCGTGAGCGGGCGCTAAACCTTATTGCAGCTAAGGCGAATTGAGTTTT
The DNA here is from genome assembly GCA_037951105.1 of Echinarachnius parma. Lineage (NCBI taxonomy): Eukaryota > Metazoa > Echinodermata > Echinoidea > Clypeasteroida > Echinarachniidae > Echinarachnius > Echinarachnius parma. Next base: position 190,393 of record JBAMJV010002779.1, on the reverse strand, counting down.
CCAAGGTCATAATACATAATCATGATATCTGTGCATCATTGACCATTGGCGTACGGGCACAGTTTCGCAGGGGGCTGAGGTTTTTTTTTTCCCAAATACCATCCATCTCGTTTTTAACCTGATAAGCACAAATAAGAAGGTCCTCAGCATCTATATAGCTGTTCGAAAAACACGATTTTGTCCAAAGATGCATACTGGCTCCAACTTAGCGCTAAGTTCAACTTAAGATCTTTGTGAAACATCCCCCAGGGGGTGTTTCACAAAGATCTTAAGTTGAACTTAGCGCTAAGTTGGACTTAACAGTTATGGAAAGCCATGTGTTGCCTTAGAATATGCTTTTTTCAAAAGCAAAATAGCAAGAATATTAGTCTTTTCATAAATGTTGCATCAAGAACATCAATTCTCCCTGATAATAGAAAATTATTATTATTATTAATGATTTGAATCAACATTTTATGTCTTTGGAAAAGGAAAACAATTTTCAAAGAAACTAATGGCTTTCCATACTTTTTAAGTCCAACGTAGAGTTAAAGGTGCACCTGTAAAGTGTCAGAATGCCCAAAATGACATTTGAGACTTCAATCCTGTACCAAAATGATGTGTGAAAGTTTCATTGAAAAGGAACACTGCTTTCCTGGTTAAAAAGCAAAAATATGCGTCAGCTTTTACAACGGACGTTTATGAGGTTTCTGACCGTTAGTTAACGCTTTTGAGCTGAATGATAGATATCTTCATACTAAAGGGGCATTTGAAAAAAGCTAACCCTATTTTATTCTTCTCTTACCATAAGCTAAACAACACGATAGAAGAGAAACGAGGTAGCTCCAAGTAATTTTCGTGGAGTTAGACACTTTACAGGCATCCCTTTAAGTTCAACTTAGGATCTTTGTGAAACACCCCAGCGTTCCTAGTCAAACTAGCAAACTTGAGGGGATAACCTCAAATAAATTGCAACATTGGATTTTTCTTCGCAGTATAATTATGTCAGTCAAGTCCCCTAAACAGCATACTAAAAGTCCCCCAAAATCAAAGCTGGGGAAAGCGGTTTATTTTGGATAATATGCAAATTAGCTTTTGTTATGATAGAAGCTTAACTGTGTTTTTCAATGTACTGTTATATCTACTTACTAAATTAAACTCCCCTAAACGATTTAAATTAATTTGTCCATATTCATGATGTACTCAAATTCATGCTTATAATAATAATGACATTTGCATATATATTGATTTCAATGTATTTAGGAGTTCATAATAATTATGCACAATCCGAGTCTACATATGCAATATATTTTAGTGAATAAGCTCGGAAGATTTACAGGCTCGCATCTTACGGGGGTTGCGACAATTGTGCTTTTTCATAGGCCTCGTTGATAATAAGAACGTGGAAGTTTCTGCCGATGAAGGATTTTGAAAATTACTTACTCCTCGTTTTCAATCGATTGACACATAGATTGGAAAAACTACATGCCTTTTTCTCGACCAGTACATGACCACTAACAGCTCCGCCTATCCGGCTTCAAAGTTCAACGCTTGTGGACATATAAGGATATATTCACATATAGATTATTTTTTCGATTTTTTTTTTTTTTTTTTTTTTTTTTTTTTTTTTCCGAGTCGATGTTTTATACAAATTAGATGAGGGTTTAATTATAACTCTGTTTCCCTCGAGTTCGTTTGAGCAATTTGCATTGCCGACACTTTTCTTAATTTAAGTTCCCGTAACCGAATTGAGGCTTGCATTCTTGTAATGGGAATTAATTATAATCTTGATGACAAAACTATAATTTGTGTGGCAAAAAACGAGGATTCCAGTGCATTTTCAATGAAAAAGAGCTTTTTGGAAGGTTGATTATTGATGATTAGTATACAAATGATGCGCAGGTATGAGTGGGTCGTTAGGAATTGTTTGCAGAAGGTAACTATGGAACTGTTAAACCCACGAGGCGAAGCCGAGTGGGTTTAGACTAGTTTCCATAGTTACCGCGTGCAAACAATTCCAACCACCCACGAAATAAACTTGCGCATCATCTGTTTTATAGAATGGGCATTGTTACGCCCCCCAAAAAGTCAAAAAATTAAAAATTAGAAAAATTACCGGAAGCATGACATTTTTTACCGGACGCATGACATTTTTTACCGGACGCATGATTTTTTTACCGGACGCATGAAATTTTGTACCGGACGCATGAAATTTTGTACCGGACGCATGAAATTTTTTACCGGACGCATGACATTTTTACCGGACGCATGCAATTTTTACCGGACGCATGATTTTTTTACCGGACGCATGACTTTTCATGCATCCAGTACAATTAATTGTCTGTACAAATTTTGCTCTCAACCAATCAGATTTCAAGGATTTATCAACTCATTCTATAATAGGTTTTACCCTCTCTGGCATTATCTGCCGATTTTCTTCCTCATCTTCGGAATTATTGGGGGGGGGGGGGGGGGGGGGGGGAGGGGAGCAAACAAAATGTTTGCCCCAAATATTTTCTTGTCAAATTCATTTTATATTCATTTGAACATCTATTCCGATTCAAATTAAAATTGAAATACAGTAAAAGTTTCATATACAATACAAACATTAAACAAAAATTACGAAAGCATTACAACTATTTACATTAACAGCATAAAAAATAACACACATATAGAAGGAGAGAAATGAAAGCAAGATTTACAATATGAACCATTCAAACAATTTGTTAATAAAATAAAGGTGGTTCACAATAATAAGCCGTAAAGAGGCTTGATAAGTTTCGTGCACACCAGATTATTTAGTTTTTTTCATAAGTAATAACTTTTTTTGAAGGGGGGGGGGGGGGGGGGTGAAGATTTTTCAAAGCAGAGTCTGAGATACTTCTGGACGACGAAATACCCCCACCCCCCGTCCGCTTGAAAAATCCCGGGTATGCCACTGGTATGCTGATGATGACCACGACGACGACGATGAAAATCGTCATCATCATCATCATGGCGGTAGAGGTGATAAAGACAATGGCTGGGTTGCGCAGCAACGGGGTTTCGCAAACTTGCGTTTAGAAGCATAGAATTATGAATAAGAGTAAGCAATCTTCACTTGTAAACTAAGTAATACAATATTATAATTCAAAGCCAATAAAACATCAAGAACGAACACAAACAAATGTTGAGAAGGGATGCAAGATAAGCTAGAACTAAGTGGGTAAAACTAAACATTTGAAATGTGGCGCAGATCGGAATTTTATCAGATTAATCTGTCTTGATCACACCAGATAATCCTTCTTTCCCTTTGTTAGTTTGATTTATTTATTCATCTCGATATTGCATGCAACAGATTGATCGTAAAAATGCAAAGTCACGCAGTCACGCAGTCATCTTTGTGTGCTTCACCCATAGAGCTGTATATACAGCTCTGTGGCTTCACCGCACCGGCACCAGACACAATTGCCGGGGGGGGGGGGGGGGGGGGTCTGTCCTCATTGAAAGGGGGGTATCATGCGTGACCAAGAAAACGAGTAATTAGGGTGGTTTTTACGATCAGGCGAGATACTCGAGTATCTCGAATAGGGTATCAAAATCACCCAAAATCAGGAAAAAGGGTATCTGTTTTAGGCTGATAAATTACTCGTTTAGGGTCTCAAAAAGATGAATTACTCGTTTAGGGTCTCAAAAACTCAGCTTACTTGCTTAGGGTATCAAAAATAGTTATCACTTGCTTTTAATAGGGGTTTACAAAAAAAAGATTACTTGCTTAGGTATCAAATATAGTTATGACTTGCTTAGGGGTTTACACAAAATTGATTACTTGCTTATGGTATCAAAAATAGTTATAACTTGCTTAGGGGGTTACACAAAATTGATTACTTGCTTAGGGTATCAAAAATACTTGCTTAGGGGTTTACAAAAAATTGATTACTTGCTTAGGGTATCAAATTACCGATAATCATACTTACTTAGGGTGTATTTTTTGCACCACGCAAATACTCGTTTAGGGTGCTTTTGGCAAGTCCTTGGTCACGCATGATACCCCCCTTTCTATGAGGACAGACCCCCCCCCCCCCCCCGGGATTTTGGTAGAGGATCGAAGTCTCAAAGACGGCGCCTTTATAAGATCCAGATCAAATTGGATTGAATATGGTGAACAAAAATACACGTTATTTTTTAAATTTAGAAAAAAGAAATCAAAGATTGAAATTAATTACAAAAATATATGATGAAAAGGGACAAATTCAAAAGTCAAATAAAGATATTTTAAAAACAGCTAAAGAGTATTATGAAAAATTATATACTTCCAAAAACCCTTCCCTAGCTAACTTTGTACAAATTTTACCTCAAGACTGTCAGAATGTTGAATTGTCATTAAACTCCAAAGAAAGGTGTGAAGGTCTGTTGACATTGAATGAATGTTTAAATACGCTTAAAACTATGAAAAATAATAAAACACCTGGTACTGATGGGTTTCCTTGTGAATTTTATAAATTCTTTTTTTAAAGATTTGGGCGTTTTATTATTAAAAACTGTTAATTACTCATTTTATTGTGGTAAAATGTCCCTTGATCAAAGAAGAGCCATAATAAATTTAATTCCAAAGAAAAATAAAGACCCCTTATTTTTGAAAAATTGGAGACTCATTTCTGTCTTAAATACTGATTATAAATTATTAGCTAAATGCTTAGCACACAGAAATGTATTATCTGAAATTATAAGTTGTGACCAGACTGGGTTTATGAAAGGACGTTTTATTGGAGAAAATATTCGTTTGGCTTTAGATATGATTGATTATACAAATTTGTTTGATATCCCTGGTTTATTGTGCTAGCAGATATAGAAAAAGCATTTGATAAGCTAGAATGGTCGTATATGCTTCAGGCATTACAATATTTTAATTTTGGTGATGATTTTATATCCTGGATAAAACTTTTGTATAATGATATATATTCTTGTGTTATAAATAATGGTCATGCCTCTGAATTGTTTAACGTTACTTGTGGTGTGGTTGTCCTTTAAGCCCATTGCTTTTTATTATTTGTAATGAAATAATGAGTATTTGGATTAAGAGTAACAAAAACATTCAAGGGATTGTGATTAATGATACAAATATAAAAATAAGTATGTACGCTGATGACACAACATTTTATGTGAAGGACGTTGGCTCTTTGTCTAGAATTATATGTATACTTGAAATATTGAAAAGGTATTCAGGGTTAAATATAAATCGTAATAAATCAGAAATTATAGCTCTTGGTTATTACAAAGCAAACCCCCGGACGTAAACTTTACAGGGTTGAAATATTCTAAAGGTCCATTTTATTTGTTAGGCGTGCGTTTTTCAATGAACTCGAATGATTTATATGAATTAAATTTTGTGCCTAAATTACAAACTTTAAAACGAATTTTGGGAATATGGTCGATGAGAGACTTAACACCAGTGGGTAAAATTATCATTGTGAAATCGTTTGCTATTTCCCAACTTATTTTTCTTTTATCAGTATTACCGAAGCCCCCTGATGTATTTATTCATGAAGTTGAATCGATTATATACTCTTTTATTTGGAATCGTAAACCAGATAAGATAAATCGGAAAACAATTATAGCAGATTATAATGAATGGGTTTGAAAATGTTACATTTACCATCAATTATTATAGGACTCAGGATCGCATGGGTAATGAGATTGTTAAATACAGAAAATACATGCAACTGGAAATGTTTTTTTGAATTGTATATGATACATTTAGGTAATGACTTATTTTGGACTTGTAATTTAAAAAGTAAAGAGCAATTGATAGAAATTGATAACTCCCTTATAAAAGAAATGTTAGTAGCCTGGTGTGATTTAACTTTTTCTGAGAACCCAAATGATCATTTTATTCATAATCAAGTAATTTGGAATAATTCATGTATTCAAATAAATGGAAAGGTTGTTTTTAAGTCCGATTGCATAAATAATGGCGTAATAAAATTGTTTCATTTATTAAACAAAGATGGGTCATTTTTGAGTTATGATGAATTTGTACAAAAATACCATATTCGTTGTAATTTTATGGAGTTGCATTCTGTTATATTCGCCATTCCTTTACAATGGAAACACATTATTAAAAATGCTCCCATTTCAAATATGAACCAGCATGAACATTTAATTAGTACGTTGAAAAAGAAAACTTAAATATGTAAATCATTGATAAAATAATTCAAGTTCCAATTTCACAAAAAAAATGGAACTCAATTTTATTGGAACCGATAATGGATTGGAAAGAAATGTACGCTATTCCTTTTAAATATGCATTATCAACAAAATTGCGTTACTTTCAGTTTAAAATATTGCATAATATTCTTGGGGTAAATAAATATTTGAAATTGGTAGGCATATTAGATTCTGATCAATGTGATTTTTGTTTAAATAGTGTTGAATCAATCTCACATTTATTCTGGGATTGCCCTGTAACATATCAATTTATATTACAATTTCAAGAACACACTTTACATGACCAAATTATATTGACTATGAATACATTTATATTTGGAATTTCTGGAGCTAATTTCTGCCACTTGAATTTTGTTATTTTATACGCAAAATATTATATATTCTCTACAAAGTGTAAAAATGGCAGATTATCATTTGAATTATTTAAGAAACAGTTGAAATATTATTACGACCTTGAACGAATAATTTATTTAAAACGAGACAAATTTGTTTTATTTCTTGATAAATTGAGAGATGTACAATTGATTTGAAACTTATTATGATATGTATCATGTATATTACGTTGTTGACATCACATACATTATTTTGTATTTTGTACTTATAATATTTTTGTTAATTTGCTTTGAGAAACTTGAATACATTTTATTTGAAGAAAAAAAAAAGTCTCAAATGTCATTTTGGGCAATATCTGACACTTTAAAGGTGCACCTTTAACTTATATAGCGAAAACGTGGGAAAGCCTGTAGTTGAGGGCGCGTATCACAATTGATCGGCACCACCACTACAAATCGGTTTGATCGAGAGAAAAAAAAAATGATATGATTATTAATCAATCATGAGGTTTAGCCTGCATATAGTAGATGTATTATAAGTATTGAAACATCGCTTGGCTAAGCTCAGTAGTTCGGCTATAGGTGATGGTGAAGAATAGGATGAATATTAGACGGTCAGCAACATTACTGGTCAAGAAGCATAATACCATGTTACTGATCATAGCTATTATGACAATCATGACAATGGACAGACGGTCGGAAAGTTAATTGCCACCACCCTTCTGTCCCACTATGAACTTAACCTCCTCGTTAGACCCAACTATAGAAAATACTTGTTCCAGTTTGATTGCTGTTATTGAAAGCCCCCCACTCACCCCCCCCCCCCCCCTCCCCAGTCCTGCCCTCCCTCCTCCCCGTGTCATACGGCTATGCGCGAGCTTTGTGTGTATCGGCGATAAATCGGCGAGAAACTCGACTACTATACGGTACCAAACGGAACGGATCCCCGATACTAATTTGCCCAGACCTGCACTTTTGCGGTGCCTCGATCTGTGGGGATGACAGGGCGGCGCGAAGGTTCCGGGGAAGGACAATACATCACGTCTGAAAATTAACATAAATTGTACCCCCCTCACTTCGTGTGTGTGTGTGTGTGTGTGTGTGTGTGTGTGTGTGTGTGTGTGTGTGTGTGTGTGTGTGTGTGTGTGTGTGCATATACTAATTTATCAATAATTATCCAAATGATGCACTGTTCAACATGTCCAAGCATTATCTGGGTTAATGTTGGCTTTAACTTCTCATAATTGTGTAAACTATTTTAACATCAAGTTCAATTAATGTTGGTCGAATAATAAATTTAGAGCAAGATATAAATAAAGTGAAATATAAATCAATATATTTCAATTATCATGATAAAATGCAAACTATTGTATTTTATTGATCAATCGTGGTAGTATACGCGAAAATAATGTACAACTTGTATACTAACTTAAAGGGACTTCGTAACATTGTCCAAATCCTCAAAATCCAATTGGAATTCTAGTGTTTCCCTCATACCATTGTTGTATTCGTATTAACAACAAGGTATGTGACAGGTTTCGGTTTTTCAAATTTCCCTTTCGTTAAAAATATATTTACGATAACCGCGAAAACCGTGTACAAAGTGAGTGAAATGGGTTAGTAATTATCACTCTTCATTTTTGCTCATTACTCGGCCATATAACGTCCGATTTAACATGAAATTTCACACAACACCCAGTGGACATAATATCAGATCACAACAATATACATTTTATCAACCACTCATCACTTTGTGCACATGTCAACAAAGTTACTAGATTCCTTTAAGTTATTGCTGAAAACGTATTTATTTGAGATCTAAACATACGTCTCAAAAGAGGTACATATTATGGATGTTATCTCAAATGTTTAGCTGCATAAAGATGAACTACGTCTAATATAATTATGTACAACTGATAAATTACTTTTAAAAATGAGACACTCTTGGAATTGGATTATACTAATTATAGCCTATCGCCTGATTCATAATTTACTAAAGCATTCGTTAGAACATTCGATGCTAAGTACTATTTTTTGCCGGTACATTACTTTTGAAACGTCTAACATAAACAATGTCAGTTATTTTAAAACTACATGTACACGATAAGATAATTGATGACCTCCCACTTTTTAATTGAGGTATCTAATGTTAAAGAGATAGTTCAGTTTTGGTATAGAAGGCGCTTCTGTGAGGTAATGAAAAACTAAGCGTAACATTTGAAAGAGCACATGATTTTAATGACAGAATCAACTTTATTGATTAAAACTAGTCCCAAATTTAGTTTCATAGTCAGCCATTTATTACGATAATTGTATACACACGATAAGATAATTGATGACCTCCCACTTTTTAATTGAGGTATCTAATGTTAAAGAGATAGTTCGGTTTTGGTATAGAAGGCGCTTCTGTGAGGTAATGAAAAACTAAGCGTAAAATTTGAAAGAGCACATGATTTTAATGACAGAATCAACTTTATTGATTAAAACTAGTCCCAAATTTAGTTTCATAGTCAGCCATTTATTACGATAATTGTATACACACGATAAGATAATTGATGACCTCCCACTTTTTAATTGAGGTATCTAATGTTAAAGAGATAGTTCGGTTTTGGTATAGAAGGCGCTTATGTGAGGTAATGAAAAACTAAGCGTAACATTTGAAAGAGCACATGATTTTAATGACAGAATCAACTTTATTGATTAAAACTAGTCCCAAATTTAGTTTCATAGTCAGCCATTTATTACGATAATTGTATACACACAATAAGATAATTGATGACCTCCCACTTTTTAATTGAGGTATCTAATGTTAAAGAGATAGTTCAGTTTTGGTATAGAAGGCGCTTCTGTGAGGTAATGAAAAACTAAGCGTAAAATTTGAAAGAGCACATGATTTTAATGACAGAATCAACTTTATTGATTAAAACTAGTCCCAAATTTAGTTTCATAGTCAGCCATTTATTACGATAATTGTATACACACGATAAGATAATTAATGACCTCCCACTTTTTAATTGAGGTATCTAATGTTAAAAGGATAGTTCAGTTTTGGTATAGAAGGCGCTTCTGTGAGGTAATCATGGTAATGGCAGGTAAATGAGGTAAAGGCAGCATAAGGTGTATATTTGCCCCTCGACCCAGTATTTTGGTTCAACATTGGATACTCAGTGAATGTTTGAGTAGCTGTTATCACAAGCAGAATGAGGTAGAGATCGAACCCACATCATCCAGAATAAGTGCTATGAAGGGCGTCAGTTACCGCCAGACCACCGAGATAGATTAGCGGTTAGGGCTTCGTGTAAGTTTCTTTGTTCAGCGTTATGTTAATTAGTGAATTCATTTATTCTCCTCTTCCCAGATGTTGAAAATGGCACAGATGCAACCAACAAGAGCGACTACCAGTACGAAGTCCTACCCGAAGAGACGTCCGAAGGCTAATACGCAATACCTCCCTCTACGTCTGCTGCAGGTGAACCCTCGGAGGAGCAGTATTACCAGAACGTCACGATATCGCGTTTATACGACCCGGTCGCGTCTTTTTTTTCCGTAACGTTAATGCGTCGCTTTTCCTCAAAAACTCGTAAAAGCGCGCTGGTAAGCCAAGACTAGCCCCCGCTGCTATTATGTATCAAAATCTGCGGCTCTGCGACATCGAACTAGATAAGACAAGTCCAAGGGCAAGGGTGACCATTAATTAGTGGCCGATCTCGATGCGGACTACGACCACGACAATGAGACTACGAAAATTCATCTAGGCGTATGACTATCACACTCACAGTCATCATGGTGTGTGAAGCCACGATTTTATTGAGAAAATAGCTAGGCTTGCGTGTAAATCAACACACGCGAGCTAGTCTTGGCTTTCCAGCGCGCTTTCACGAGTTGCGACGCATTAACGTTACTGAAAAAAAAGACGCGACCCGGTCGCGCCGGCACGGAGAGAAAGCGCACCGCCAGCATGGTCAGAAAGAGAAAGCGTCTATGAAATAACGCTTCCAGAAATCTTATCGAACCCTAGATGGGCCAAAATCATTGTAAGATAATATGTCCAAATGATGAGTGAAAGTTTCATTAAAAAAGAACATTGCTTTCCTGGTTAAAAAAGCGAAAATATGCGTCAGCTTTTACAATTGACGTTTATGAGGTTTCTGTCCGTTAATTAACGCTTTTGAGCTGAATGATATATATCGTCATACTAAAGGGGCATTTGAAAAAATCTAACCCTATTTTATTCTTCTCTTACCTTAGGCTAAACAACACGGTAGAAGAGAAACGAGGTAGCTCCAAGTAATTTTCGTGGAGTTAGACACTTTACAGGCATCCCTTTAAGTTCAACTTAGGATCTTTGTGAAACACCCCCAGCGTTCTCAGTCAAACTAGCAAAGTTGAGGGGATAACCTCAAATAAATTGCAATATGGGATTTTTCTTCGCAGTATAATTATGTCAGTCAAGTCCCCTAAACAGCATACTAAAAGTCCCCCAAAATCAAAGCTGGGGAAAGCGGTTTATTATGCATAATATGCAAATTAGCTTTTGTTATGATAGAAGCTTAACTGTGTTTTTCAATGTACTTTTATATCTACTTACTAAATTAAACTCCCCTAAACGATTTAAATTAATTTGTCCATATTCATGATATACTCAAATTCATGTTTATAATAATAATAATAATGACATTTGCATATATTGATTTAAATGTATTTAGGAGTTCATAATAATTATGCACAATCCCTCTACCTATGCAATATACTTTAGTGAATAAGCTCGGAATATTTACAGGCTCGCATCTTACGGGGGTTGCGACAATTGTGCTTTTTCATAGGCCTCGTTGATAATAAGAACGTGGAAGTTTCTGCCGATGAAGGATTTTGACAATTACTTACTCCTCGTTTTCAATCGATTGACACATAGATTGGAAAAACGACATGCCTTTTTCTCGACCAGTACATGACCACAGCTCCGCCTAACCATGCTAACCGACCTCAAAGTTCAACGCTTGTGGACATACCAGTATAGGGACATATTCAAACATAGATTATTTTAGATTTTAGATATAGATTTTTTTTCCGAGGCGATGTTTTATACAAATTAGATGAGGGTTTAATAATAACTCTGTTTCCTTCGAGTTCGTTTGAGCAATTTGCATTGCCGACACTTTTCTTAATTTAAGTTCCCGTAACCGAATTGAGGCTCGCAATGGGAATTAATTATAATCTTGATGACAAAACTATAAATTATTTGCGCGGCAAAAAAAACGAGGATTGCAGTGTATTTTCAATGAAAAATAGCGTTTTGGAAGGTTGATTATTGATAATTTGGTTTTACTCTCTCTGGCATTATATCTGCCGACGTTCTTCCTCATTTTAGGAATTATTGCGGGAAATATTTGCCCCCAATATTTTCTTGTAAAATTCATTTTATATTCATTTGAGCATTTATTCCGATTCAAATTCAAATTAAAATACATGATTTCAAAGTTTCATATACAATAAAAACATTAAACAAAAAATACGAAAGCATTACAAATTTACATTAAAGGGACTTAGTAACATTTTCCATATCCTCAAAATCCAATTGGAATTCTAGCGGTTCTCTCATACCTTGTTGTGTTCGTTTTAACTAAAAAAGGGCATGGGACCGGTTTCGGTTTCTCAAATTTCCCTTTTGTTAAAAAAGATAATTACGATCGAAGTATTCAGATGTTAAACGATCCACTGGATCGTCGAAACCGTGTACAAAGTCAGTGCACTGTGTTAGTGAACATCACTTTGCATTTGTGCTCATTACTCGGCCATATAACGTCCATTTAACTTGAAATTTCCACACAACACCCAGTGGACATATCATATAACAACAATATACATGTACATTGAATCAACCATTCATCACTTTTTGCACATGCCAACAAAGTTACTAGATCCCTTTAAAGGGGTAGTTCAGTTTTTGTAATGTTGAGCTTTAGTAATCAAAACTTGCACAATAACATTGCAAACTAATAGTTATAATTCCACCATGCTCAAAAGGTACAGAAAATTACAAACGACTAAGTAAAATGCCTTTTATCATTCAAAAAGAGACATTAAAACACAAGAGGGCGCTCAAAAAGGCATTGGTTTCAACCATTTTCATACAAAATTTTGCATGTGATGTTTTGTTCAAAATAATGACTAAATAGAGAGATCATCAACAACTATTTAAAAACCTCTTTTGAACATTTTTGAAAAAGTGTAGGCGTTTTTTTTTTTTTTTAAATCATCGAATAAATCTGGGTCCCAGATTGATTACGATAGGATGTATTTATCATTGTTTATTGATATTTCAGCCGTTTCTGAACCGATTTTTATCAAATAAAGTTAATACTGTCATTAAAATTGTATGCTCTTTCAAATTTTACACTCAGTTTTCCATTATCTCACAACAAAATTATTTATTGCAGCGCTCTCTATACCAAAACTGAACTACCCCGGCATACAAAATAACACTCATAGAAGAAGAGAAATTAAAGAAAGATTTACAATATGAACCATTCAAACAATTGTTTAATACATGTAAATTAAATATTAACTAATAATTTATTACGATTTATTACGATGCAAATGTTTTACACTCCCTTTAACGACAAACATAGTTACCAATGAAAAAAGTTATTTTATTGTGACCCCATACATTTCAGGGATAAATAAATGCAATGCAGTGTAAATCAAACGCGCCTCTATTATTTTATCGCTCGGCTATTCATGCTTGTTAGTCAAACAAATAAAGAGGGTTTCAAATATTGCCTTTAGGGTCCCTGACAGGCCGTCCGGGGGCGGAGTCCCCGGATTGTTTTGGATTTGAGCTATTCAAAGATATTACCAAAACAAAGCCTGAGAGGGGGCAGGGGGCTCGAGCCAGGAGCCCTCCCTTATTCGCTACGCCAATGGGTACGTGCATATAACCGGGGCAAATTCCCTCGCATGCCAGGACCATGAGATGATTTTGTTAGTCGCATGATTGCATGATCTCATGGGCCTAAAAAGACAAAGACTACCGGTAACCAGTTAACCCACTTTGCACCAGCAGACCTATTGTCTCGTTGCTATGGTCCCCCGAGATATTCTAGTGGTTTTATTTCATTATCCAGTCAATCCCTTGAGTTCTGATTATAAGAATCAGGACAATGGGGCCCTTTGAAATTCAGTCATAGTATAGTCTGTCATCAGCCAAATTGCGTCCTGGATCATCCTGGACACTGTATTGCTGGTGACCTGTTATACTATGACTGAATTTCAAAGGGCCCATTGTCCTGATGCTTATAATTAGATCTCAAGGGATTGACTAGATAATGAAAGAAACCCATTATAATATCTCCAGGGACCATATCAACGAGACAATAGGTCTCCTGGTGCAAAGTGTTACCGGTAGTCTTTGTCTTGTTAGGCCGGGCTCAAGTTGAGCCACTGATGAGAATTTTTGCTCATTACTCGGCCATATAACGTCCATTTAACTTGAAATTTTCACACAACACCCAGTGGACATATCAGATAACAACAATGTACATTGTATCAACCACTCATCACTTTTTGCACATGTCAACATAGTTACTAGATCCTTTTAAATGGTGCACAATGGTTCCTAAATAATGGAACTCAAACCTCCCCGGCAATATCTATAATTGCCATTCTAAACGATACCACTGAGGTACGATTTTTAATATCATTTGGGAGAGGATTTCACACGTATGTCTAATGGACTTATGAGTTATTGTTAGAGTAGGCATGATAGGGATAACATATGAGAATTGGCTGCATTTCGAGTGGAATAATTATGAATGTCTCTATAGTCTTGATAATGCGCAGTGGTGACAGATGCCCCGTAGACCTCTCAACCATAATTTCACCAATATGACATGTATAAGTTTTACAAAACCTATTACATGCACAATCGTGAATTATACTGCAATCGCTTCTTCTTCTGTAAAAGATACAAAAACAGTTATATAACACGAAGCTTATTCCGAACTTTGATTGTTTTGATGGTTCTCTATTGAATCATTATTTTATCACATTAACATTTTTTGATACAAACATTTTGGAAACTTTCAGGTGTCTGGAGGGCGCCCTCTAGTGTTAACGGCTGCTTTTTAACTAAAACAGCGCTGTCCTCTATTATTTAAAAAGTTATTTTTTGTATATACATGCTTTCTTCATTCATGCTGATCTGCATTATCAATTACTATGTAATAATTAAAATGGTTATATTCCTTTATTTAAGTTAAAAGAAAATGTGTATATATGTTAATGTGCAGATTACCTTAAAGGGACTTAGTAACATTGTCCAAATCCTCAAAATCCAATTGGAATTCTAGCGATTCTATCAAACCGTGTTGTGTTCGTATTGACCAAAAAAGCATGGGACAGGTTTCGGTTTTTCGAATTTTCCTTTCGTTAGAAAGATATTTACGATTGAAGTGTTCGGATATGAAATTATCGACGGGATCTTGTCAGCCGTGTAGGCCTACAAAGTATTAAGAGCAATGAGTGAATGAGTGAATATCACTTTGCATTTTCACTAATTTCTCGGCCAAAATATGACATCCAATTAACTTGTAATTTTCACACATTACTTTCTGGACATATATCATATAATTATATCCGAACATTTCAATCGTAAATATCTTTTGAACGAAATAGAAATTTGAACAAACACAACACTGTAATGTTTTGTAGAACAATGTTTTTAATAATAAAAACGTTATAATATCATACTCATTATGTGTGGTTAATTAGTGTGCAGTATATGGACCTGCTTGTATAACACTTAACAAATACACAATCTTACAGCGGGCGATGTTTACTGACAAATCAACTGATATCGATTTGTGTGACTTAGCACATTTGTCGGGCTCTTTTGAAAATTGAAAAATATACAGAGCTTATACGCATTACTTTTAATTTTGAAAATGTAAATACAAGTTTTGTAGATGCCCCGACATCGTGAGAGAATTTTTGAAATTTACAGACGTGACGAGATCAAAGGGATATAAGTAATATTGTTGACATGTGCAAAACGTGATGAATTGTTGATAAAAATGTAAATATTTGTGATCTGATACGTTCACTAACTAACATGTGAAGATTACGCGTTAAATGGATGTTATATTATGGCCGAGAAATGAGCGAAAATTCAAATTGATATTCGCTATGTTGTCAATATTGTTGTATACTTAATTTTGTAAATTTGATATGTATCAGCTACCAAGCTGTTTTAATCAGATTTTGTTCAATAAAACCATTTCAATTCAATTCAATTCAATTTTATTATTAGATACTGACTTTGTGCAGAGTTATAACTTTCCAGTGGATAATTCATAATCTGACCATTAAAGTGTCTAACTCCACGAAAATTACTTGGAGCTTCCTCGTTTCTCTTCTACCGTGTTGTTTAGCTTATGGTAAGAGAAGAATAAAATAGGGTTATATTCTTTTCAAATGCCGCTTTAGTATGACGATATCTATCATTCAGCTCAAGAGCGTATAATGAACGGTCATAAACCCCATAGACGTCATACAGTAATTCGTTGTAAAAGCTGACACATATTTTCGCTTTTTAACCAGGAAAGCAGTGTTCTTTTTCGATGAAACTTTCACACATCATTCGGACATATCTTACAATGATTTTGGTACAGGATTGAAGTCTCAAATGTCATTTTACAGGTGCACCTTTAAACGAAAGGGAAATTTTAAGAGACAAAAACCCGTCTATGATTCTATTGGTAATAGGAATACAACTAGGTAAATGAGAACCACTAGAGCTCTAAGTAAATTTTGCGGATTTGGACAATGATCACTTTAACCCTGTACATGCTATGTATACAGTTGTAAATTATATGATACATTCCCTGATGATGTCGCCTACACGGACATGACAGAAGGTGGCCACAAGTAAGCTTAGTAATTATGTAAAATGCCTCATTATCAGCAAAGACAGGAAACTCAAGTCCGAACACAATTAATTTGGATCGATTAGGTGGTTCGGACAGACGCGCGGTGCCATCTTGCGAACACTCTTGCGCACGGTGCGTAATACACACTGGCTCAGTGTATTTACACAGTGCGCACAAACTAGCCTAGTTATGAATGGCGAACCGTGGTGTAGGCTAGCATCCCCACGCATGACGATCTTTACAGCTTTTACTCTATAGCTGTTAGATAGACTGTAAATTTATCGAGTTTGTTTTTTCAATTAATGGTACTGTTTTAATAATAATAATAACGTCTTTTTTACCCAGGGTAGCCACTTCAGTGACGAACACTGCTCTTCCAGCGGGCCCTGCATAACATAACTGTTACTATTACCCTACTCCACTCTATGTATGTCGAGCGTCTGACTAGAAGGCAGTAGGTCCCATTTTTATAATGGTCTTTGGTATGACCCGGCCGGGGTTCGAACCCACGACCTCCCGTGCATGAGACGGACGCTCTACCATTGTGCCACATGACCGGTGTGGAACTCAAGATGGAACTCAAGATTAACTTTAAACGCTGGCTTTATCGTCCCCACACTTTCGATCCACAGACTATCGACCAGTCTCTACCAGCAGATAATTTGCTTTCCGGATTTGCAGCATCGTCTATATGTTAGTGAAGTAGCATTTTTCGATTCAATTACGGTACTCTTCAGAGTTGGCTTACATCGGTCGAGATGTTTCCACCTCGTTGATGAGAGTTCGGAGCCCACTTATCCTTGAACCCAGTACCAATATGATATATTATATAATTATCGCCGTGATAAAGATTGCCGCGGTATATCTAAAGTCCTCTGCAGACAGAGCCGACTTGAACCGATCCGACTGATTTTCATTCGGATCGGCTCAGTTTTCAGTGCCTCGCGACACACATTGTGCCAGTCGATGGCGTGGCTACTAATTAAACACAACATATTTTAGTTAGTATTTTTTTAGCTACCTAGGGTTAATCTAGTGGGTACCTAAAACTTATCCAGCTAACCCTAGTAAGGAAATAAGAAATTTTATTTCTTTTTGCTCAATAAACTGCGCATTCAAAATACATTTAAGCCATGGTCTCATCCGACCGACGTAGGCGTAGCGCACACGAAGGCAGTACATGTTCATACGTAGCCATTTTTTTCTAGGTGGGCAAATTCTACCTGGGAGTGGTTACATCACCTGCGTCCGGTCCACGTAGAAAATGCATTTTCCCGAGGTTTTCACGTGGGCAGTGCGTGGGAAGTACGTGGGTGATACGTGGGTGATATATACGTGGGTGACAAGACGAGGGGGACAGTGGTGATCACGTGGGCAGTGCTTGCGTAGTACGTGGGTGCTATGTGGGTGGCGCACATGTGATACGTGGGTTACACGTGGCGAAGCACCGCGTCCGTGCCGCGTATATAAACCTCTCACAAAAAGTTCCGCAATTCAAGTTTGAGCATTATATATTTTGTTATGAAATTATCCTACTCGAATATATTTGACAAACCTGTTCGCACCCCCTTAGCAAAATCCTGACTACGGGCCTGCATAATCATCGTAAACTATAACTAAACGGACGCGCCAGGCGGAGAGCAACATTTTCAATACGTTCGTTTCTCGTCAGCATGGTCAGGTGATGTGCGTTGTTCTATCCGGCGGAATGTTTTGTACATGAAGCAATGGAGACGACTATCACCACCGGATAATTTGATTTCGAAAATGTTCTATCCATTGGGCATCCGTAAACGATATCCGGTCACATGTGACCAGGCTTTAAAGAGCATCCAATCTTCACGCCCCAGCCTCATGCATGTTCTGATGATCAAGGGTATTAGGATGAATAGTATTTAGTATTTAGCCTCTTGAGACTAGTTGGGTGACAGTAGCTGGTACAAAACCGTATGTCTCTCTTGATTTCACTATCGGTATAATATTATTACTTTCCTTTTTCCAATCTGATGAGATATGGTTTGTCATGAAAACAAATTTCTGGTCTAGAAGTGGTGTATAGACGGTACATGGTCTTTAACGGGTTAATAATGATGGTCATAACGACACGTACTGTACAGTCGAGTTTACCAACAACAACGATAACAATAATACAATTTGCGAGATTGCAAACTAGCATGCGTTTGAACCCTCGATAATATTGTCAACCAATAGCACTGTTCTAACAGCAATGGATAACCCATATGGGGGCAAAAATGGGAGCATCCAAATGGTCCAATGAGGGGTATATGGCATGCAATACCCTCAAACCAAGAACAACAACTTAAACAAACATAACTAGTTTGTATGACTTTCTATAATCAATGTTGAGGTCCACAGAGTGCCATGACGGGGAGATAATTTTCAAAAGCTGGGCGAGAGGGTTGGGTGGAGGGGGGGGGGGGGGGGGGGGGGGTATCCCACGCCCCCGTATCAAATTGATCATGGCGTGCTGCTGGTAGCTAGAACATGTAGGAGGGAGTGGTCTTATATCTCGCGCATGAGCCTACAAACCTCATTCGACGTGGCGCGCTGTGTCGACCAAACATCGATAAACGGAAGGTGAAACTTGCGGCCGTTTGAGATTTGCAGAAAGAAATTTGCGGAAAATTAGTACGGAGCGAAGTCACTGATCGGTGCATCGACCACGATGGCCACTCTTGGTGTCGCCGTCTTCCTGGCGTACCTTGCGACCACCGTTCACTGTCTCAGTCTGCCTGGCTGCGTCCCTGTGCCAGGTAAGAACTACCTTTGTATTGATTGCGTAGGGTCGTTATTATAACATTTTGGTTTCCTTTGTAATTTGTCTATTTTTAATTGTATTCGTCGTGTTAGTATTTAGTTCAATTATGTCTATATAATGCGCATCCCCAGTTCTATTTTATATACTCCGCAAAAAAAGAAACTGGACACTTGTATAAGTTGAAATATTTTATATTAATGTACGATAAAGTGTACATGATCATATATCAAATTAAAGGGAATTTAGTCCTCTACATGCAGGGTATAACTTAAAGGTGTAATCGTTCATGCATGAAATGCCATGGTCAATTAACACTAGCAAGGTCTGTTTTCAAAAATAGCAAAAAAATGGAGGACCACTGCTTACTATCATTTCAGTCGAATGGTGTGACACCATTCGACTGAAATGATAGTAAGCGTTTCACTTAAAACAAGATGAGCGGGGCAAGTAAATTATGACATTATTCAACTTTATTGTTATGAACAAACTCTGGAAATACAAATTTGTCAATAAAACATGGCCAGGTTATGAGAGCATTATCATACTGGTCTGTATTACAGGCATGAAGCTTGTCTATTTCATGTGTCCCCTGCAATTTTAACCATAGTTACCTAGAGAAATGTCATGTTAAAGACTGCCCAAATGTTTGACCAAGGGTGACTCCAGGTTTTGAAGATCTTTGGACTACGGTATAATTCTTGAGAAGAATTTATACCATTTTCATGCTGAAATAAGGGCACAAACTGTGGTTTTGACTAATAAGGCTTTGCAATGGAATTCCCCGTTTTGTTACTTTTGGATGAAAATAACACCTATAACGTTCACAATTTGTCTTCATTTATATTCGTTATTGAGATGAAGATAGAAAAGGTCACATTTGTAATGAAAAATTATGCCATCTCATGAATATAGCGTTTTAGATTATGCTTATCAACATTTATATGGTTGAGTGGATGTTCCATTTTTGCTATTTTTGAAAACAGACCTTGGTGTGGTTAATTGACCGTGACAAGTCATGCATGAATGATTTCATCTGGATTTCATTCGAATATTGAAGAGGGTAATTTTATCTTTAATTTGATATACAATATCATATATTTTATCGTTAATGAATATGAATTATTTGGTCTCATACAAGTGTCCAGTTTCTTTTTTTCCGGAGTATATATAACAACATTTGTTTGTTTGTCATGTTTGTTGGTTTCGTTCCTCGTGTATGTATGTTAACGTGTTAAAGTGTGTTTTGTATTACGATATTATCAATCTGTATTACTCTAATCAATTTAAAATACAATATAAATACAAATTACTAACATTACAAAAACTAAATGAATATATGCTCATATCATTATTATCAGTAACTTATCAAAATCATGTAAATAGATGAATAGTGTCAGCCTACAAAGTCAATTTATATAACTTGTTGATAAAAACTTATAACTGTTTTATGATAATGAAATGAATGGTAATAATAGCTTCGATTTATACAGCGCCTTATTTAATATAGCATCACCCTAATTCTTAGGCGATTTGCAATAATTATTCTTAAAGGGGTAGTACAGTTTTGGTAAGACTGAGCTTTAGTAACTAAACCTGCACAATAACAAACTAATATAGTTATAACTCCACCATATGCTCGAAAGGTAAAGCAAATTACAAACGACTATTAGTAAAAAGCCTGTTATCATTAAAAAAGTGCCATTAAAATTATGCATGTGATGTTTTGTTGAAATAATGATTAAATAGAGAGATCATCAACAACTATTTATAAACCTCTTTTGAACATCTTTGACAAAGTGTAAGCATTTTTAATTTTTTTAAACAAAATCATCGAATAGATCTAGGCCCCAGATTATACCGATCAGATATATTTATTGATATTTCAGCTGTTTCTGAACCGATTTCGATCAAGTAAAGTTTATTCTGTCATTAAAATTGTATGCTCTTTCAAATTTTACGCTCGGTCTTTCATTATCTCACAAAAATTATTTCGTGCGGTGCCCTCTATACCAAAACTGAACTACCCCTTTTAATGAAAATCAATGATCAATGAAGATTGTATTATTCTTGATAACGCACAATAATTTCACTTTTAATATTGTACATAATAACTATGATCATTACCACCGTATTTCTATGCATATTTGGTCAATAACATATTAATCAAATTAATACTCATGAATGTACACGCATAACAAACAACTCATCATCTTTGATTGATCATATGTTAACAAACAATCCTGAAAAGGTCAGTTCCTTTGGAGTATTGCACAATGGCCTAAGTGATCACTCAATGAGTTACCTTGTATGGAAGTCATGTAATGTTAAATCAGTTGTTAAATATGTTACTTATAGAAAAACCAAAGGAGTTGATTTGGATGCTTTTAAACATGACCTTAGTCAACAGAATTGGAAACAAATAGAAGAATGTGAAAGCTTAGATGAAGCAGTTGATATGTGGGAACAAATGTTTTTAGAGGTAATGAATAAGCATATGCCTTTTAAGACTAAACGCGTCCGGAAAAAACAATCTCCGTGGTTGAATGAATATATTTTTAATTTAATGAAAGAACGTGATAAAATGAAGAAAAAAGCTGTACGAACTAAAAATGATGAGGATTGGAAGGCATTTAAAAAATTGAAAAATAAGGTTACATTACAAAGTAGAAAAGCAAAGCGTAAATATTTTATTGAACAAATTGTAGGAATAATAGGTCGTTCTCAATCATGGACGGTTCTATCTTCTTTATTGTCTAAAAAGGACACATCATCCTATTTTCAGGTACCTCTGGATGATTGCCAGAAAATGGCAAATGAGTTTAATGAGCACTTTGCATCTGTTGCTAAGAATATGAATAATGATATCCATGTGGAAGAACAGTCCTCCGGACTTGATAATGAAAATTTTGTATTTGATGCAACCAAACATGATTTACTTGAATTATCACCAGTACTTGAAATTGATGTCCTCAAAGAATTAATGGCATTTCCTAATAAGAGGTCAGCTGGTCTTGATGGCATCTCAATCGAAACATTGAAAAAATCAGCCGATGCAATTATAAAGCCATTAACATACATTATTAATATGTCGATTGCTTATAAGGAGGTTCCTGCAAAATGGAAAATAGCTAAAATTATACCATTATACAAAAAAGGTGAGAAGCTTATTCCCAATAATTATAGACCCATATCATTATTAATATGTGCTTCGAAAATTCTTGAAAGAATCGTTCAGAATCAATTATTGAATCACTTAAATTTATATGAACTTCTTTCTCCACATCAATCAGGTTTTAGGAAAAAACACTCTACAGTCAGCGCTCTTGTTAAAGTAACAGATGACTGGCTTAAAGCCATGGATAAAAGCCTTTATACCGGTGTTTTGTATGTAGATCTTCAAAAAGCATTTGATATGGTAGATCATGAATGTCTTTTGAAAAAGTTGTCTTTGTTTGGTCTTGCTGACAATACGCTACAGTGGTTTAGAAGCTATTTGTCTGAAAGGAAGATACTGACCTCGATTAATGACACTTTATCAGATGTTTTACCATTGACACTAGGAGTACCGCAGGGTTCACTTCTAGGGCCCTTATTATTTGTTATATTTATAAATGATTTGCCATGTATATTTGATAAATGTAGCACCCATTTGTACGCGGATGATACAGCAATTTATTTTTCTCATAAAGATCCTAAAGTAGTACAATCAATTTTAACTCGGGAATTACTTGTTTTGGATGAATGGATGAAACGCAACAAATTGAAAATGAATTACGATAAAACTGTCTGTATGTTAATTGCATCACGATATATGTTAAACAAAGGTGATGAATTAAAATTGCAAATAGGTAAATATGTAATTGAGCAAGTACAAACTACTAAATACCTTGGATTAATTATTGATAATGAGTTGAAATGGGATGAACAAATTACTTGTTTATGCAAAAAAACTGGGCAAATGGTTTCTTTTTTAAGTCGCTTAAGACATTTCTTAGACAAATCTAGTTTGGTATTAATATATAAAAGTATAATTTTACCCCATTTTGATTATGCTTACATTGTATGGATGTCAGCCTCTCAAACATTGCGCAATCAAGTGCAAAAAATTCAAAATAGAGCTGGAAGAATTATTTTGAAAATAAATCCATTTTTACACGTCTCGACTGAAGAGGTCCACAATAGATTAAATTGGGAAAAATTAGAAAATCGCCGAAGAAATCATATGCATGTAATGATGTATAAAATTATACATGGTTTTACCCCAAAGTATATGGGTATAAATTTAGAATGGAAAAGGAGTGAGTACTATTTACGTGCAGGTGATAATTTAGCTCTTCCGAAACCCCGAACTAACTATTGTAAAAGAACATTCTTTTATAGAGGATCTAGTCTCTTTAATGAATTAAACCCTATTGTTCGTAATGCAGCAACTTTATACGCATTTAAACAACATTTGTCAAAACTTTAAGATAGATTTCCTTACCGTTTAAAAAAAAAGTTAATACTCATGTATATGCTTTGGTTTAATGTGTTAAATTATCGTTAGTTACAGGGATATAATTTTGTATATATTTTTTTTTTTTTTTTCTTTTGATTTTGTACTATCATTTTTTTTTTTTTTTTTTTGTTGTTGTTCTGGTATACGGTATATTTCTACCCCTTGTATCTTATCTGGTCCCCATGGAAGAACAGCAGTGGGGTCTAATGCCCCACAGCTGAATATGGGCTATCCAGCCGTTCTTATCATTACTTTTATACTGTTTATTCATGTATGATTTGCACAATTTCTTTTATTTGTATATATGAATCTTCATGTATTGTTTTGATGTTGAATTTTTTTTTATACGGAAATAAAAACAAACAAACAAACTGCAGAAACTAAATGAAATATGCTAACTTTTTATTTTTTAGAGATATCTATTAAAAAATGCATTCATAAAACGATTTAACTTCGCATGCATACTTGTATGTAATTGTTACTATTATTGACAAGCATTATTCATTTGTGAAAAAATGTAACAAACAAAAAAGCTTATTTATCCCGATTAAATAGGCATTTTGGAAGTTAATTGTTTATTTTTTTTCTATTTATCCAAACAAAGCCTTCAATAGTGATGAAAAATAATTAAAAATACTCTTTAAAAAAAAAAACATGTAGCGACGAAGATAATAAAATATGTGTTTTTCTTACAACATTTGTCATTACTTATGAATTTTGAAATCTAATTCATTTGTCGACTTTATCTTTAACAACAAACACTCATTGTTCAATAAGTTATACCTCCGCTATGGTCCTTTGTCAGGACTAGAATTCAATGAACAGGAACGCCCCCCCCCAAAAAAAAGAGCATAATTATCAACTATGAAAAGGACTATTATCGTCCTTTCCAGGACTATACCACTTTGACCGCAGTGTGATCTTCATGGAGGTTCGTGCATGCGCTCTAAATCACGATTTAAATCGTGATGTATATTTCGCTACGATATAAACAAAACATCGGTGATTTAAATTAGCTTCATATACTTGTGGGTTATAGAACATTTTTATATATTTTTTATGTATCTATGTGTTAAATGGTTCAAAATAACTCCTAAAACATTTGCCCCTAAAATCTTCCTGTTTTTTACCATTACAATTTTATAGTATGCAAAACAACCAATTGATATTTATAAAATATTTTAGTTTCATACACAATAATTTATATTTTTACATACAAATATGTAAAATAATAATTCAGATACTTGTGTGGATCAAATTTGAATTGAACCTGATGTGATGTTTTAAATCATGATCATCAATATTGTTATAAAATTACACCAGCTAGAAATAACCAAACCCTCGTATGAAACAAAATATAAAATTAATATTGATAAAAAAAAAAAAACGCAATTTTAAAAGTACTCAACAATCCATGGTAAGTATTTAGTCGTTCCCATCTTTGCCATTTATTCTTCACACCATTGTTATATCTGAACTTTGCTGATGGAGTAGTTTGCAAAAGGATGTAAGAGGAACACCCCTCCCCCATCAGCCGCCCTCCCCCCTATGTACCTCTTGGTCACTTCGCTCCCCCGCAATGCCCCTAACCACTTATAAGAAGCTGTTGACGCCATTGCTATAGATCAATACAGGGTGGCCCAAAAAAACCGGAACGGGGCACTTCCCAAAATAAAGTAGCAAAATGAACATGTCCATCGGATAGGGTGTCCTTTCTAGTGAACAACGATACCAAGAAAAGTACTTTTGGACGTGTAGTTTTTGTTTAGGGCGCTTTGAGTGAGACCATGTCAGGTTCCTATTTTTGTCAATTTTTTTACCAAGTCGGTGTCTGATAAATGAGACTTACTGCTCGTCATTCTATAGACCAATTATGCTCATTCTCTCGGCACCGCTCGGCACACAGCTAAATGCATACTAACAATGGCGCGCGGAATACTCGCGTGTTCAATGGTATGTCGGGCAGTAAGTCTCATTTATCAGTCACTGACTTGGTAAAAATTGACAAAATAAGGAACCCGACATGGTCTCACTCAAAGCGCCCTAAAACAAAAACTACACGTCCAAAATTATTTTGGGAAGTGCCCCGTTCCGTTTTTGTTGGGGCCACCCTGTATAAAGTACTACTAACATTATAAAAAATGAGGGCCTCCGGTATCTATAAATCTAAAACCCGAGCACTTTTAAGAGTTGGCTCAATTTTATTTTTATCATGGATTTTTATATAATATTTCACAATAGAAAAAAAGACAACCTTCATAAGAAAACCGAATAGTTCTATACACTGTATCCTCAAAAGGAAATACGTGTTTGAATTGCAAAGTTGTTAAGAAGCTGTTAAGAAGCTGAAATAACTAATAATAAATGTACATAAAACAAATAATTACCATAAATATATACATTTGTATTTTTGATAAACAAATTCCAACCCTGGGCCAAGGGCGTTTTCAATTGATCTGTCCTTAGATCATGATCAATATTGGATTTTAATCAATATACAAGCACTTTCAAAGAAATCATTCCAATTACATGAAATATTTAATTTATTCAAATATTTAAACATTGAAAATATTTCATTATTGACAAGTCCATGATTTTCACTGTATCATGTAAAAACAAATAAATAAAACTGCAAATTAGTTCATACCTTTTGAAGAAAAAAAGTGATTAAAAAGTAATAAATTGTTTTTTAAGGTTTCTATTTTTAAATCGCGATTTTCCTAACCCTGATCCTCATTAGGATATCTCACCCCTTTCTACATTGGGCTACCGTAAACCAACTATTCATCATAGTTCTTTTTTCTCTCTCTCTTATTTCTCTAGCGGTACCAGGACAACCTACAGAACCGCCTCCACCTGAATGCCTTCCTACGGTCGAGCCACCGGGCCCGGCACCGGCCCGTAAGAATAACAGTACTCTCTATACAGGGTGGCCCAGAAATAACGGAACGAGGCACTTCCCAAAATAAAGTAACGAAATTACTGGGTCCATCGGATAGTGTGTCTTTTCAAATAAATATTGATACCAAGAACATTAATTTTGGTCGTGTAGTTTTTGTTTTAGAGCGCTGTGAGTGACACCATGTCAGGGTTCACTTTTCTTCAAATTTGAGTGACCTATTGGCTAAAGAATGACCCGAACGGCTCGTCATAGAATTACGATGCACAATGATGCGGACACCTTTGTTAGTGTGCATTCGACTGAATAGCCACAGCACCGTAATTCTATGCCGAGCCGTTCGGGTCATTCTTTAGCCAATAGGTCAGTCATAATTGAAGAAAAATGAACCCTGACATAGTGTCACTCACAGCGCTCTAAAACAAAAACTACACGACCAAACTTAATGTTCTTGGTATCAATTTTCATTTGAAAAGACACACTATCCGATGGACCCAGTCATTTCGTTGCTTTATTTTTGGAAGTGCCCCGTTCCGTTATTTCTGGGCCACCCTGTATAGCTATATAGAAAGCAGGGGAAGTTTTCATTCAGTATTATTTAAGTGTGCCATCAACTTCATCATATTTCTTTTGCCGAAAGAGATATTTGCGATTCGAATCAGAAACCAATATTATGTATAGATTCTTTTGAATGATGCGTGGTAGTTTTTATAGAAAATTAATGCTGCTTACCAAGTGAAAAAAGTGAGAAATAAACTGCACTACAAATATGATTTACATTGTAATCTTTTGCAAAATACCGCCCTTTATCCCATGAGTTAGATTTTATTACGGAAATGAGATACCGGATTACTATTTTCCATTTTTTTCTCAAAAACTACAATTTTGGAATGATGATTTGAAAATAATGATTGTTCCGTTCTTTAACCATTTAAAAAAAAATCAAAATCAGAATTCAATTCTATATATATATTTTTTTTTGAAGGCAATCAAGTACAAACCGGAGAAACAGTGATAAGTGATAACTGACTTATTTCCGTCTGGTTTTGCCTACATTGTACGTCCGACCCCTTATTTCTCTAATCGCAAACAATGTACACATTATCAATATTGAAGATTTGTCAAACTTTGAATACATTGGTTATCCTGAAATAAAAAAATAAAATAAAACGCAACAATTTTGTTTAAAAAATAACATTTTGTACAACAAAATCGAGTACTTAGTACAACATGCGAACTCACAATAGTGTTACATCATTGAATGCACTATCAAACCACACACTTTCAATTTCAATAGCAGTTGCTATGTCAGAAAACCTCAACCATCATCAGGACAAGAAAAGCACTGATAAGCTATTGACATCATGGGTCTGCTTACATTACATGATAAAAGAGAAGGACAAACAAAAAACATGCACACAATAGCATGCCCTGCATGCTTCCATACAATAGCTTTTCAGTGCCTTTCTTGTCCTAATGATGGTTGGGCTTTTCTGACATAGCAACTGTTATTGAAATTGAAAGTGTGTTAGTTGGTAGTGATTTTCAATCATGTGATACCATTGTGAGCAGGCACTCAGCCTTGAGCGAAGGTGCATTGTTCATCTTATAAGTAACTGAGTTGTGATTGACAGATGAGGTCACAAGCAGAATTTCACTCCGGAGACAATTTTTGTAGGCGTTCCCATTTTGAATTTTAAAGTTGATTTATTGTTTTAATGACTTTTCCATTGAAACAAATATGATTGTAATTGGAATCCACGTGAAAAACCCATCCCTGATATGGTAAAATTGATTTTTGTATGTGATTTCCATGTCATAGCACCTTTTTTAACGTGTTCATTTCTAGATTCTGAAATCCATATAGTATTGATACTAGACGCGTTTGCTTTCCGCATGCAACATGTTAAACGAAAACAAAACTATATTTTATTAAAAAATTGCAGTATGCATAAATATTCATAATTAGCGCACGTTCTGTGTTTCGACGCTCACGGCGCATCATTATAATAATAATAATGAAACACTTTTATATAGCGCATAACACATAAGCACAATTGCATGTCCCTATGCGCTTGTATTATTACCCTTGGTCATCAGGTACAGGTCGAACCCGCACAATTATCTTGCGCACCATCTGATTATTACCCAGGTGTGCCCAGGTCGTCGGATACACACTGCAATCAATCCAGTAATGGCAATTTTAATTCTAATGATCTACTTCTTTGCGCAAGGACAGTTGTAATTGATGCTTTTGTTCAATTTTGTTGCGTCGGACATTGTCTCCATGCATGTAGCCCCCCCGCTGACATGACTTTGTTAAACAAAGAAATTGCATGATTTAATAATATAACAATTGTTTATCGCTCATTAAAAATTATCATCACTTTACATTTTACTGGAATAATGTGTTTGACGGCATACATGGTATAATACCCGTATAAATTGTATATTACCGTCAGCATTACAAAATTTATAGCAAATTTGAGTTCTAAAATGACATTTTTCTTTGGGAACAAATATTGCAAATTGTCATTTGATTATACAAAAACAACAATTGGTTGGATCTCTTTCAGAATGTCCTGGAGACCTTGTCTTAGATCACTGCAGAACTGCCTGTCCCCTTGTGTGTGGACCCCAACCCGACCCTCGCGTGTGCACTCTAGACTGCGTCATTGGCTGCGCCTGTCCGCTCGGGCTGTACCTGGTGGAAGCTGAAGGTACATGGTGCGTACCTCAGGAGCTATGCCCTGAGCCGCCTCGCCCACAGGACCAGTGCATCAACCGTGATAGCCAGTGGTTTGTCGACTGGAACGCCACTTACACATGTCTGCTCTCCTACCCTACCGACGCGCCCTTCACTGTCCCAGGGCAGATTCTGCCATTCCTTACCGTGCCTGGCCTCATCGAGACGGCAGGCGACATTTGGCGATCGACGAGTCTCTTGGAAGCTGAAGGGTTAGTCTGCGTCGACGTCCTCCCTCAGCTTACCGTCGCAACTGGCGCAGTCGACATTTTCCAACAAATCTGCGACCCTGTTCTCCAGTCTCTGACCTCCGGAATTTCATTCGACGCAGAGGTGGAGTGTAGGCTGATTTGGAACCTTGCTGGACTTTCCGCGGGCCCGACACCATGGACACCCACAAACGAGTCAGCATATACTGAAGAGGTTTATGCAGAACCTTTTCCAGGATCAACTGAGGGTCCACTGCTTGGAATACCCGCTCTCAGGCCATTCGATATCGGGGGCCATCTCCAGCGCATTTTCAGCCAAATTCTTGGCTTTTCCGTCGGTACTATTGACGAGGACGAAATCTGCGTCGGAGTTGGGAACCTGTTTGACTCTGGTGTGTCCCTTCAAGAAATGATCATTCAGTTCGCGGAGGACTTTCTACAAGTACTGATCCCAAGGAGTGCTGAGATCTGCAACAGCTGGGATGAGATCTACGATGCGCTCGCAAATCCACCAAACATTACGACATACCCTCCGTATGGCCCTGACCCAGGGATGCTTTACGTAGAAGTAATTCCTAGATTGTTCGCGCTGGCATTTGACTTTCCGGATAGAGATTCGCTTTGCCAGTATCTGGTGTCTACATCAGTTTCACCCGAAGACCTGGTAGACAGGCTGTTAGGAATCGTAACGGATGTGGATAGATGCTCCAATATCAGCCAGGAAGTACTCAACCTCGTCGTAACGTTCAACCCTGGACTCACACTTGACTTGATTACCAACCAGATTTACCGCTTTACTGGTCTTCGCAACGTCGAACAAGTCTGCGGAGTGATTTCGTCATCATTTAATCCAGACGGTTTGTACAAAATTAACCATTCCTGATGAATATATTTATATTTATTGTTTATGAAATTAAATCCCCATTAAGTATTGAGACTAGACTTATTACAATAATTGCAGCATGCAGTAATGGCAACGTTAATTCTAATGATTTACCTCTTTGCGCATGGACAGTTAATTAATTTGATTTGTTTTGTCCGTCCAACCCGATTGGTGAACACAACTGCTTTCACGCTGAAGATGCAGGTGTTGTTTGTATCCAGGGAACGTACGACGGGTAAAGAATTGTCTTTTATAAGCATCTCCTTCCCAAGTGTATTAATTTTAGGTTGCAAGTTCCTCAACTAATATTTCCTACACGGAAAATTGCCCTAGTGGCATTTTATGGAATCTAGGCTAGGTCTTGTTGCGATCCTTGTAAAGTAATCACAATGATTATAATTAGGATTGTTGGCGTTTGTAACCAATTGAAAAAGGATGTTGTTAACAAAAGATTTTAAAGACTATTGATTAACCTTTTTTACTTCAAAGTAAGGCTGAGTCATTACGGATATTTGATAAACCGGGTCCCGATCGACTTGCAACGGTCGGGACCCGGTGCCCGGTTCCGGGGTTCGGGGCACCGGTTCCGAAAAAACCGAAACCGGGACCCGACGGTGACGGTCGGGAACCGGTGTGACCGACCAAACCGACTCAGCCTTACTTCAAAGTGTTCCAAATCGTGTCCCTTGTTGACCAATGAGGGTAATTACCAAAATTTTAATGGGGGTGTTGATCCAGATGATAAATTGTAAGTGATAAATTTATGGTGTGAGTACAGTCAAATATAACAATTATATTTTTCTTTCATTTGTGATCCAATTTGAGTGACTCTCAACAAAACCGGCTATGGAAGTACATTAAGTTTTTGTGATTCGATTAAGCAACTAAAAAGAGTATTGTACAATGTCTGATATGTCGGGAGAGTTTAAAGAATATTTGTATTCATCTATTCTCCAAACTTTCCACGTCGATAACATCGTTGACAACTATAGGCGGAGGAGGCAGTGGGCTGGGGGGGGGGGGGAGGGGGGGGGGGGGGCTGCAGCCCCGCTGGAGTTTTGAAAACGGCCATATTAGGGCAAAACGCACCTAAAATTCGGGCAAAATCATGTCATATTTGGGATAATGCGTGCCATATTCGGCCAAAATCATGTTACATTCGGTCAGTGTCATGTTATTTTCGAGTAAAACCATCTTTTATTCGGGGAAAGTCACGTATACGGTTTTATTTTGGACTAAACAATTGAAAACATGTCACTTTCGGGCAACAATTTGCTTGTCAGGTAAAAATTTGAAAATTTGGGCAAAAGACCTCAGACCCCCCACCCCTGAGAAGAACGTCCCCTAACGCCAATATTGACAACTGTCGGTACGTAATGAACTTTATAGTAGTGATAGTATGATGAATCAATGAGTGTTCGCTATTTTCAATACAGAAGCAAATTTATCAGGATAAGTTTAAAATTACCGTTAATTCGTAAAAATCCAATCTGACTAACCTTCCAACAGCTCCGACTCTGGAAGTGCGTCTAGCCGATGGTAGCAACTCTGCAGAGGGTCGTGTGGAGGTGTATTACGGTGGCCAGTGGGGGACAGTCTGTGACGACTCCTGGGATCTGAACGATGCGACTGTTGTCTGCAGGATGCTTGGATTCAGTGGTGCCACCAACGCACCGGGAAGAGCTTACTTCGGCGAAGGCTTCGGTCCAATACTTCTGGACAATGTACACTGTTCTGGATCTGAAGACACGCTTTTGGATTGTCCGGCTAACGCGATTGGGGACCACAACTGTGGGCACTCTGAAGATGCTGGTGCTATTTGTGTCCGGACAACGACGGGTAATCATCATTATGGTTTTCGTTATATATTATGGTTATTTTCCAATGTAGCATTCTTTGGGTAGCAATTACCTGGATGGCACCTGTACAGTGGGGTAATTTTCTAACGAGCCATCGGTCAGAGTGATATGTTGTTGAAATCGGAATGAAGGTCTTGTTGACTAATTCTTTTTCACAATTATTACAATAATTGTGAACGCTTGCAATCGTAAGTAATTAGAAGACTACTTTGGGTCTCTTCATTATTATTGCAATTATTTTGTTAATCTTGCTCAGGCAAGCCTAAGCCCCACCTCTTAAAAAAACTACCCAGAGTGAAATTCTGCCTGTGACCTCATCTGTCAATCACAACTCGGTTACTTTTAAGATGAACAATGCATCTTCGCCTAGGCTGAGCGCCTGCTCACAATAGTATTACATCTTTGAATGCACTACCAACCCACACACTTTCAATTTCAATAACAGTTGCTATGTCAGAAAACCTCAACCATCATAAGGACAAGCAAAGCACTGATAGGCTATTGACATCATGGGTCAGCTTGCATTACATGACAAAAGAGAAGGACCAACAAAAAACATGCCCTGCATGCTTCCATACAATAGCTTTTCAGTGCTTTTCTTGTCCTAATGATGGATGGGCTTTTCTAACATAGCAACTGCTATTGAAATTGAAAGTGTTAGTTGGTAGTGATTTTCAATCATGTGATACCATTGTGAGCAGGCACTCAGCTTGAGAGAAGGTGCATTGTTCATCTTATAAGTTAAACCGAGTTGTGATTGACAGATGAGGGCACAAGCAGAATTTCACTCTGGAGACATTTTTTGTAGGCGTTCCCATTTTGAATTTTCAAGTTGATTTATTGATTAATGACTTTTTCCATTGAAACAAATATTATTGTAATTGGAATCCACGCCTGATAGGCTAAAATATATATATATTTTTAAAATGTGATTTCAATGTCATAGCAACTTTAACGTGTTCATTTTAAGTTATGAAATCCCCATATAGTATTGATACTAGACACGTCAGGTTTCCGCACGCAATGAGTTAAACGAAAACAAAACTTTATTTTATTAAAAAATTGCAGTATGCATCAATAATCATAATTAGCGCACGTTCTGTTTTTCGACGCTCGTGGCGCATCATTATTATTACCCAGGTGTGCCCAGGTCGTCGGATACACACACTGCAATCAAGCCAGTATTGGCAATATTAATTCTAATGATCTACTTCTTTGCGCATGGACAGTTAATTTATGTTTTTGTGCAATTTTGTTGCGTCGGGCATTGTCTCCATGCATGTAGCCCCCCCGCTGACATGACTTTGTTAAACAAAGAAATTGCATGATTTAATAATATAACAATTGTTTATCACTCCTTAAAAATTATCATTACTTTACATTTTACTGGAATAATGTGTTTGACGGCATACATGGTATAATACCCGTATAAATTGTATATTACCGTCAGCATTACAATATTTATAGCAAATTTTAGTTTCTTTGGTAACAAATATTGCAAATTGTCATTTGATTATACAAAAACAACAATTGGTTGGATCTCTTTCAGAATGTCCTGGAGACCTTGTCTTCGATCCATGCGGAAGCGCTTGTCCCCTTGTGTGTGGACCCCAGCCCGACCCTCGCGTGTGCACTCGAGAGTGCGTCATTGGCTGCGCCTGTCCGCCCGGCCTGTACCTGGTGGAAGCTGAAGGTACATGGTGCGTACCTCAGGAGCTATGCCCTGAGCCGCCTCGCCCACAGGACCAGTGCATCAACCGTGATAGCCAGTGGTTTGTCGACTGGAACGCCACTTACACATGTCTGCTCTCCTACCCTACCGACGCGCCCTTCACTGTCCCAGGGCAGATTCTGCCGTTCCTTACCGTGCCTGGCCTCATCGAGACGGCAGGCGACATTTGGCGTTCGACGAGTCTCTTGGAAGCTGAAGGGCTAGTCTGCGTCGACGTCCTCCCTCAGCTTACCGTCGCAACTGGCGCAGTCGACATTTTCCAACAAGTCTGCGACCCTGTTCTCCAGTCTCTGACCTCCGGAATTCCATTCGACGCAGAGGCGGAGTGTAGGCTGATTTGGAACCTTGCTGGACTTTCCGCGGGCCCGACACCATGGACACCCACAAACGAGTCAGCATATACTGAAGAGGTTTATGCAGAACCTTATCCAGGATCAACTGAGGGTCCACTGCTTGGAATACCCGCTCTCAGGCCAATCGATATCGGGGGCCATCTCCAGCGCATTTCCAGCCAAATTCTTGGCTTTTCCGTCGGTACTATTGACGAGGACGAAATCTGCGTCGGAGTTGGGAACCTGTTTGACTCTGGTGTGTCCCTTCAAGAAATGATCATTCAGTTCGCGGAGGACTTTCTACAAGTACTGATCCCAAGGAGTGCTGAGATCTGCAACAGCTGGGATGAGATCTACGATGCGCTCGCAAATCCACCAAACATTACGACATACCCTCCGTATGGCCCTGACCCAGGGATGCTTTACGTAGAAGTAATTCCTAGATTGTTCGCGCTGGCATTTGACTTTCCGGATAGAGATTCGCTTTGCCAGTATCTGGTGTCTACATCAGTTACACCCGAAGACCTGGTAGACAGGCTGTTAGGAATCGTAACGGATGTGGATAGATGCTCCAATATCAGCCAGGAAGT
Source organism: Echinarachnius parma (assembly GCA_037951105.1). Taxonomy (NCBI): domain Eukaryota; kingdom Metazoa; phylum Echinodermata; class Echinoidea; order Clypeasteroida; family Echinarachniidae; genus Echinarachnius; species Echinarachnius parma. Next base: position 155,422 of record JBAMJV010002779.1, on the reverse strand, counting down.
ACTCAACCTCGTCGTAACGTTCAACCCTGGACTCACACTTGACTTGATTACCAACCAGATTTACCGCTTTACTGGTCTTCGCAACGTCGAACAAGTCTGCGGAGTGATTTCGTCATCATTTAATCCAGACGGTTTGTACAAAATTAACCATTCCTGATGAATATATTTATATTTATTGTTTATGAAATTAAATTCTGATATCATATTTTAAAAATAATTATAAGATCAATGATTAGGACACGAATACTCTCACCTGCGCTAATTAAATCTCGTTATATACACATGAGGAATAAGCCTCCGCACTATTTGGACTGGAGGTCATTTTAATTCAAGAGGGTGTATACAGTGGGGTATACATAAAATAGAGATCAGTAAGGGTGGCAGATCTTATTGTAATCCAGGAGGAAGGATAACCCTTGTTGGTCTTCAGTTTATTTTTCATATTATTCTGATCCAATTTAGTCTGACTCACAAACAGTACCGACTCTGGATGCAACTCTCGATCTACAATAATATGTTATCACATTTCAGGACCCTTTACAGATGAACCTGATCTGGTTACTCTCTTCCCGACTACTACACCTGGTAAGTTCATTTAACTTGTTTATTGCTAGATTCTGAAATCCCCATTAAGTATTGAGACTAGACTTATTACAATAATTGCAGCATGCAGTAATGGCAACGTTAATTCTAATGATTTACCTCTTTGCGCATGGACAGTTAATTAATTTGATTTGTTTTGTCCGTCCAACCCGATTGGTGAACACAACTGCTTTCACGCTGAATATGCAGGTGTTGTTTGTATCCAGGGAACGTACGACGGGTAAAGAATTGTCTTTTATAAGCATATCCTTCCCAAGTGTATTAATTTTAGGTTGCAAGTTCCTCAACTAATATTTCCTACACGGAAAATTGCCCTAGTGGCATTTTATGGAATCTAGGCTAGGTCTTGTTGCGATCCTTGTAAAGTAATCACAATGATTATAATTAGGATTGTTGGCGTTTGTAACCAATTGAAAAAGGATTCTGTTAACAAAAGATTTTAAAGACTATTGATTAACCTTTTTTACTTCAAAGTAAGGCTGAGTCATTACGGATATTTGATAAACCGGGTCCCGATCGACTTGCAACGGTCGGGACCCGGTGCCCGGTTCCGGGGTTCGGGGCACCGGTTCCGAAAAAACCGAAACCGGGACCCGACGGTGACGGTCGGGAACCGGTGTGACCGACCAAACCGACTCAGCCTTACTTCAAAGTGTTCCAAATCGTGTCGCTTGTTGACCAATGAGGGTAATTACCAAAATTTTAATGGGGGTGTTGATCCAGATGATAAATTGTAAGTGTTCAATTTATGGTGTGAGTACAGTCAAATATAACAATTATATTTTTCTTTCATTTGTGATCCAATTTGAATGACTCTCAACACAACCGGCTATGGAAGTACATTAAGTTTTTGTGATTGGATTAAGCAACTAAAAAGAGTATTGTACAATGTCTGATATGTCGGGAGAGTTTAAAGAATATTTGTATTCATCTATTCTCCAAACTTCCCACGTCGATAACATCGTTGACAACCATAGGCGGAGGAGGCAGTGGGCTGGGGGGGGGGGGGGGGGGGCTGCAGCCCCGCTGGAGTTTTGAAAACGGCCATATTAGGGCAAAACGCCCCTAAAATTCGGGCAAAATCATGTCATATTTGGGCTAATGCGTGCCATATTCGGCCAAAATCATGTTACATTCGGTCAGTGTCATGTTATTTTCGAGTAAAACCATCTTTTATTCGGGGAAAGTCACGTATACGGTTTTATTTTGGACTAAACAATTGAAAACATGTCACTTTCGGGCAACAATTTGCTTGTCAGGTAAAAATTGAAATATTTGGGCAAAAGACCTCAGACCCCCCCCCCCCTCCCCCCTCCCCCCCCCCCCCCCCCCGTGAGAAGAACGTCCCCTAACGCCAATATTGACAACTGTCGGTACGTAATTAACTTTATAGTAGTGATAGTAGGATGAATCAATGAGTGTTCGCTATTTTCAAAACAGAAGCAAATTTATCAGGATAAGTTTAAAATTACCTTTAATTCGTAATCCAATCTGACTAACCTTCCAACAGCTCCGACTTTGGAAGTGCGTCTAGCCGATGGTAGCAACTCTGCAGAGGGTCGTGTGGAGGTGTATTACGGTGGTCAGTGGGGGACAGTCTGTGACGACTCCTGGGATCTGAACGATGCGACTGTTGTCTGCAGGATGCTTGGATTCAGTGGTGCCACCAACGCACCGGGAAGAGCTTACTTCGGCGAAGGCTTCGGTCCAATACTTCTGGACAATGTGGCATGTTCTGGATCTGAAGACACGCTTTTGGATTGTCTGGCTAACGCGATTGGGGACCACGACTGTGGGCACTCTGAAGATGCTGGTGCTAGTTGTGTCCGGACAACGACGGGTAATCATCATTATGGTTTTCGTTATATATTATGGTTATTTTCCAATGTAGCATTCTTTGGGTAGCAATTACCTGGATGGCACCTGTACAGTGGGGTAATTTTATAACGAGCCATCGGTCAGAGTGATATGTTGTTGAAATCGGAATGAAGGTCTTGTTGACTAATTCTTTTTCACAATTAGTACAATAATTGTGAACGCTTGCAATCGTAAGTAATTAGAAGACTACTTTGGGTCTCTTCATTATCGTGAGTATTTTCTAATTCCTACAGAAGCCTTAATGCTTTTAGCACCGTGTAATTTGGGAGTGTTTATCATGAACTATGTTTAAGGGATCTAGTGACTTTGTTGACATGTGCAGGAATTAAAGAAGGGTTAATTATGAATACAATGTGTATCTAAGTGATCTGATGTGTGAAAAGTACAAACCGGACAAACAATGATAACCGACTTATTTGTTGTTCGATTTTGCTTAAACTGTATCGATCACTCCTTTAATCTTATTTCTGTAATAACAAAAACCTTAATCTTGACGATCTGTATAACATTGAGTACATTGTATATCGTCAAATTAGAAGAAGAAAAAACACACACACAAAACAGCTATATAGTGTATAGATTGTACACGCAAAAGGTATTGATGCAACGGTCTATACACAATTTTAAAAATGAAGAAAATTTGTTATCACATTTCTATCCTCTTTACAGATGAACCTGATCTGATTACTCTCTTCCCGACTACTACACCTGGTAAGTTCAATTAAAGGGCCATGGAATGCAATTACATGTTGACTTATATTTATCTGTATTAGTGTATACATCAATAATTATTTGTTTAACCGAAATATGTTTTGTTAATTTTAAAATATTTTTGCAATTATTTTGTTAATCTTGCTCAGGCAAGCCTAAGCCCCACCTCTTAAAAAAACTACCCAGAGTGAAATTCTGCCTGTGACCTAATCTGTCAATCACAACTCGGTTACTTTTAAGATGAACAATGCATCTTCGCCTAGGCTGAGCGCCTGCTCACAATAGTATTACATCTTTGAATGCACTACCAACCCACACACTTTCAATTTCAATAACAGTTGCTATGTCAGAAAACCTCAACCATCATAAGGACAAGAAAAGCACTGATAGGCTATTGACATCATGGGTCAGCTTGCATTACATGACAAAAGAGAAGGACCAACAAAAAACATGCCCTGCATGCTTCCATACAATAGCTTTTCAGTGCTTTTCTTGTCCTAATGATGGTTGGGCTTTTCTGACATAGCAACTGCTATTGAAATTGAAAGTGTGTTAGTTGGTAGTGATTTTCAATCACGTGATACCATTGTGAGCAGGCACTCAGCTTGAGAGAAGCTGCATTGTTCATCTTATAAGTTAAACTGAGTTGTGATTGACAGATGAGGGCACAAGCAGAATTTCACTCTGGAGACATTTTTTGTAGGCGTTCCCATTTTGAATTTTCAAGTTGATTTATTGATTAATGACTTTTTCCATTAAAACAAATATTATTGTAATTGGAATCCACGCCTGATAGGCTAAAATATATATATATATTTTAAAATGTGATTTCAATGTCATAGCAACTTTAACGTGTTCAATCCCCATATAGTATTGATACTAGACGCGTCAGGTTTCCGCATGCAATGAGTTAAACGAAAACGAAAACTTTATTTTATTAAACAGTTGCAGTATGCATCAATAATCATAATTAGCGCACGTTCTGTGTTTCGACGCTCGTGGCGCATCATTATTATTACCCAGGTGTGCCCGGCCAGGTCGGCGGATATATATATACACACTGCAATCAAGCCAGTATTGGCAATATTAATTCTAATGATCTACTTCTTTGCGCATGGACAGTTAATTTATGTTTTTGTTACATTTTGTTGCGTCGGGCATTGTCTCCATGCATGTAGCCCCCCCGCTGACATGACTTTGTTAAACACAGAAATTGCATGATTTAATAAGATAACAATTGTTTATCGCTCCTTAAAAATTATCATTACTTTACATTTTACTGGAATAATGTGTTTGACGGCATACATGGTATAATACCCGTATAAATTGTATATTACCGTCAGCATTACAATATTTATAGCAAATTTGAGTTCTAAAATTACATTTTTCTTTGGTAACAAATATTGCAAATTGTCATTTGATTATACAAAAACAACAATTGGTTGGATCTCTTTCAGAATGTCCTGGAGACCTTGTCTTAGATCACTGCAGAACTGCTTGTCCTCGTGTGTGTGGACCCCAACCCGACCCTCGCGTGTGCACTCTAGACTGCGTCATTGGCTGCGCCTGTCCGCTCGGCCTGTACCTGGTGGAAGCTGAAGGTACATGGTGCGTACCTCAGGAGCTATGCCCTGAGCCGCCTCGCCCACAGGACCAGTGCATCAACCGTGAGAGCCAGTGGTTTGTCGACTGGAACGCCACTTACACATGTCTGCTCTCCTACCCTACCGACGCGCCCTTCACTGTCCCAGGGCAGATTCTGCCGTTCCTTACCGTGCCTGGCCTCATCGAGACGGCAGGCGACATTTGGCGATCGACGAGTCTCTTGGAAGCTGAAGGGTTAGTCTGCGTCGACGTCCTCCCTCAGCTTACCGTCGCAACTGGCGCAGTCGACATTTTCCAACAAATCTGCGACCCTGTTCTCCAGTCTCTGACCTCCGGAATTCCATTCGACGCAGAGGCGGAGTGTAGGCTGATTTGGAACCTTGCTGGACTTTCCGCGGGCCCGACACCATGGACACCCACAACCGAGTCAGCATATACTGAAGAGGTTTATGCAGAACCTTATCCAGGATCAACTGAGGGTCCACTGCTTGGAATACCCGCTCTCAGGCCAATCGATATCGGGGGCCATCTCCAGCGCATTTCCAGCCAAATTCTTGGCTTTTCCGTCGGTACTATTGACGAGGACGAAATCTGCGTCGGAGTTGGGAACCTGTTTGACTCTGGTGTGTCCCTTCAAGAAATGATCATTCAGTTCGCGGAGGACTTTCTACAAGTACTGATCCCAAGGAGTGCTGAGATCTGCAACAGCTGGGATGAGATCTACGATGCGCTCGCAAATCCACCAAACATTACGACATACCCTCCGTATGGCCCTGACCCAGGGATGCTTTACGTAGAAGTAATTCCTAGATTGTTCGCGCTGGCATTTGACTTTCCGGATAGAGATTCGCTTTGCCAGTATCTGGTGTCTACATCAGTTACACCCGAAGACCTGGTAGACAGGCTGTTAGGAATCGTAACGGATGTGGATAGATGCTCCAATATCAGCCAGGAAGTACTCAACCTCGTCGTAACGTTCAACCCTGGACTCACACATGACTTGATTACCAACCAGATTTACCGCTTTACTGGTCTTCGCAACGTCGAACAAGTCTGCGGAGTGATTTCGTCATCATTTAATCCAGACGGTTTGTACAAAATTAACCATTCCTGATGAATATATTTATATTTATTGTTTATGAAATTAAATCCCCATTAAGTATTGAGACTAGACTTATTACAATAATTGCAGCATGCAGTAATGGCAACGTTAATTCTAATGATTTACCTCTTTGCGCATGGACAGTTAATTAATTTGATTTGTTTTGTCCGTCCAACCCGATTGGTGAACACAACTGCTTTCACGCTGAAGATGCAGGTGTTGTTTGTATCCAGGGAACGTACGACGGGTAAAGAATTGTCTTTTATAAGCATCTCCTTCCCAAGTGTATTAATTTTAGGTTGCAAGTTCCTCAACTAATATTTCCTACACGGAAAATTGCCCTAGTGGCATTTTATGGAATCTAGGCTAGGTCTTGTTGCGATCCTTGTAAAGTAATCACAATGATTATAATTAGGATTGTTGGCGTTTGTAACCAATTGATAAAGGATTTTGTTAACAAAAGATTTTAAAGACTATTGATTAACCTTTTTTTACTTCAAAGTAAGGCTGAGTCATTACGGATATTTGATAAACCGGGTCCCGATCGACTTGCAACGGTCGGGACCCGGTGCCCGGTTCCGGGGTTCGGGGCACCGGTTCCGAAAAAACCGAAACCGGGACCCGACGGTGACGGTCGGGAGCCGGTGTGACCGACCAAACCGACACAGCCTTACTTCAAAGTGTTCCAAATCGTGTCGCTTGTTGACCAATGAGGGTAATTACCAAAATTTTAATGGGGGTGTTGATCCAGATGATAAATTGTAAGTGTTAAATTTATGGTGTGAGTACAGTCAAATATAACAATTATATTTTTCTTTCATTTGTGATCCAATTTGAATGACTCTCAACACAACCGGCTATGGAAGTACATTAAGTTTTTGTGATTGGATTAAGCAACTAAAAAGAGTATTGTACAATGTCTGATATGTCGGGAGAGTTTAAAGAATATTTGTATTCATCTATTCTCCAAACTTCCCACGTCGATAACATCGTTGACAACCATAGGCGGAGGAGGGCAGTGGGCTGGGGGGGGGGGGGGGGGGGCTGCAGCCCCGCTGGAGTTTTGAAAACGGCCATATTAGGGCAAAACGCCCCTAAAATTCGGGCAAAATCATGTCATATTTGGGCTAATGCGTGCCATATTCGGCCAAAATCATGTTACATTCGGTCAGTGTCATGTTATTTTCGAGTAAAACCATCTTTTATTCGGGGAAAGTCACGTATACGGTTTTATTTTGGACTAAACAATTGAAAACATGTCACTTTCGGGCAACAATTTGCTTGTCAGGTAAAAATTGAAATATTTGGGCAAAAGACCTCAGACCCCCCCCCCCCCCCCCCTGAGAAGAACGTCCCCTAACGCCAATATTGACAACTGTCGGTACGTAATTAACTTATAGTAGTGATAGTAGGATGAATCAATGAGTGTTCGATATTTTCAATACAGAAGCAAATTTATCAGGATAAGTTTAAAATTACCTTTAATTCGTAATCCAATCTGACTAACCTTCCAACAGCTCCGACTTTGGAAGTGCGTCTAGCCGATGGTAGCAACTCTGCAGAGGGTCGTGTGGAGGTGTATTACGGTGGTCAGTGGGGGACAGTCTGTGACGACTCCTGGGATCTGAACGATGCGACTGTTGTCTGCAGGATGCTTGGATTCAGTGGTGCCACCAACGCACCGGGAAGAGCTTACTTCGGCGAAGGCTTCGGTCCAATACTTCTGGACAATGTGGCATGTTCTGGATCTGAAGACACGCTTTTGGATTGTCCGGCTAACGCGATTGGGGACCACGACTGTGGGCACTCTGAAGATGCTGGTGCTATTTGTGTCCGGACAACGACGGGTAATCATCATTATGGTTTTCGTTATATATTATGGTTATTTTCCAATGTAGCATTCTTTGGGTAGCAATTACCTGGATGGCACCTGTACAGTGGGGTAATTTTATAACGAGCCATCGGTCAGAGTGATATGTTGTTGAAATCGGAATGAAGGTCTTGTTGACTAATTCTTTTTCACAATTAGTACAATAATTGTGAACGCTTGCAATCGTAAGTAATTAGAAGACTACTTTGGGTCTCTTCATTATCGTGAGTATTTTCTAATTCCTACAGAAGCCTTAATGCTTTTAGCACCGTGTAATTAATTTGTGAGTGTTTATCATGAACTATGTTTAAGGGATCTAGTGACTTTGTTGACATGTGCATGAATTAAAGAAGGGTTAATTATGAATACAATGTGTATCTAAGTGATCTGATGTGTGAAAAGTACAAACCGGACAAACAATGATAACCGACTTATTTGTTGTTCGATTTTGCTTAAACTGTATCGATCACTCTTTTAATCTTATTTCTGTAATAACAAAAACCTTAATCTTGACGATCTGTATAACATTGAGTACGTTGTATATCGTCAAATTAGAAGAAGAAAAAACACACACACAAAACAGCTATATAGTGTATAGATTGTACACGCAAAAGGTATTGATGCAACGGTCTATACAAAATTTTAAAAATGAAGAAAATTTGTTATCACATTTCTATCCTCTTTACAGATGAACCTGATCTGATTACTCTCTTCCCGACTACTACACCTGGTAAGTTCAATTAAAGGGCCATGGAATGCAATTACATGTTGACTTATATTTATCTGTATTAGTGTATACATCAATAATTATTTGTTTAACCGAAATATGTTTTGTTAATTTTAAAATATTTTTGCAATTATTTTGTTAATCTTGCTCAGGCAAGCCTAAGCCCCACCTCTTAAAAAAAACTACCCAGAGTGAAATTCTGCCTGTGACCTCATCTGTCAATCACAACTCAGTTACGTTTAAGATGAACAATGCATCTTCGCCTAGGCTGAGCGCCTGCTCACAATAGTATTACATCTTTGAATGCACTACCAACCCACACACTTTCAATTTCAATAACAGTTGCTATGTCAGAAAACCTCAACCATCATAAGAACAAGAAAAAGCACTGATAGGCTATTGACATCATGGGTCAGCTTGCATTATATGACAAAAGAGAAGGACCAACAAAAAACATGCCCTGCATGCTTCCATACAATAGCTTTTCAGTGCTTTTCTTGTCCTAATGATGGTTGGGCTTTTCTGACATAGCAACTGCTATTGAAATTGAAAGTGTGTTAGTTGGTAGTGATTTTCAATCATGTGATACCATTGTGAGCAGGCACTCAGCTTGAGAGAAGCTGCATTGTTCATCTTATAAGTTAAACTGAGTTGTGATTGACAGATGAGGGCACAAGCAGAATTTCACTCTGGAGACATTTTTTGTAGGCGTTCCCATTTTGAATTTTCAAGTTGATTTATTGATTAATGACTTTTTCCATTAAAACAAATATTATTGTAATTGGAATCCACGCCTGATAGGCTAAAATATATATATATATTTTAAAATGTGATTTCAATGTCATAGCAACTTTAACGTGTTCAATCCCCATATAGTATTGATACTAGACGCGTCAGGTTTCCGCATGCAATGAGTTAAACGAAAACGAAAACTTTATTTTATTAAACAGTTGCAGTATGCATCAATAATCATAATTAGCGCACGTTCTGTGTTTCGACGCTCGTGGCGCATCATTATTATTACCCAGGTGTGCCCAGGTCGTCGGATACACACACTGCAATCAATCCAGTAATGGCAATATTAATTCTAATGATCTACTTCTTTGCGCAAGGACAGTTATAATTGATGCTTTTGTTCAATTTGTTTGCATCGGGCATTGTCTCCATGCATGTAGCCCCCCGCTGACATGACTTTGTTAAACACAGAAATTGCATGATTTAATAATATAACAATTGTATATTGCTCCTTAAATATTATAATCTCTTTACTGGAATAATGTGGTTGACTGCATATATACATGGTACAATACGATATAATTTATAACAAATTTGAGTTCTAAAATTAGAATTGTCTTCGGTAAGAAATATTGCAAATTCTCATTTAATACAAAAAGAACACTTGATTGGATCTCTTTCAGAATGTCCTGGAGACCTTGTCTTCGATCCATGCGGAAGCGCTTGTCCCCTTGTGTGTGGACCCCAGCCCGACCCTCGCGTGTGCACTCGACAGTGCGTCATTGGGTGCGCATGTCCGCCCGGCCTGTATCTGGTGGAAGCAGAAGGTACGCGATGCGTAGCTCAGGTGCAATGCCCTGAGCCGCCTCGCCCACAGGACCAGTGCATCAACCGTGATAGCCAGTGGTTTGTCGACTGGAACGCCACTTACACATGTCTGCTCTCCTACCCTACCGACGCGCCCTTCACTGTCCCAGGGCAGATTCTGCCGTTCCTTACCGTGCCTGGCCTCATCGAGACGGCAGGCGACATTTGGCGATCGACGAGTCTCTTGGAAGCTGAAGGGTTAGTCTGCGTCGACGTCCTCCCTCAGCTTACCGTCGCAACTGGCGCAGTCGACATTTTCCAACAAATCTGCGACCCTGTTCTCCAGTCTCTGACCTCCGGAATTCCATTCGACGCAGAGGCGGAGTGTAGGCTGATTTGGAACCTTGCTGGACTTTCCGCGGGCCCGACACCATGGACACCCACAAACGAGTCAGCATATACTGAAGAGGTTTATGCAGAACCTTATCCAGGATCAACTGAGGGTCCACTGCTTGGAATACCCGCTCTCAGGCCAATCGATATCGGGGGCCATCTCCAGCGCATTTCCAGCCAAATTCTTGGCTTTTCCGTCGGTACTATTGACGAGGACGAAATCTGCGTCGGAGTTGGGAACCTGTTTGACTCTGGTGTGTCCCTTCAAGAAATGATCATTCAGTTCGCGGAGGACTTTCTACAAGTACTGATCCCAAGGAGTGCTGAGATCTGCAACAGCTGGGATGAGATCTACGATGCGCTCGCAAATCCACCAAACATTACGACATACCCTCCGTATGGCCCTGACCCAGGGATGCTTTACGTAGAAGTAATTCCTAGATTGTTCGCGCTGGCATTTGACTTTCCGGATAGAGATTCGCTTTGCCAGTATCTGGTGTCTACATCAGTTACACCCGAAGACCTGGTAGACAGGCTGTTAGGAATCGTAACGGATGTGGATAGATGCTCCAATATCAGCCAGGAAGTACTCAACCTCGTCGTAACGTTCAACCCTGGACTCACACTTGACTTGATTACCAACCAGATTTACCGCTTTACTGGTCTTCGCAACGTCGAACAAGTCTGCGGAGTGATTTCGTCATCATTTAATCCAGACGGTTTGTACAAAATTAACCATTCCTGATGAATATATTTATATTTATTGTTTATGAAATTAAATCCCCATTAAGTATTGAGACTAGACTTATTACAATAATTGCAGCATGCAGTAATGGCAACGTTAATTCTAATGATTTACCTCTTTGCGCATGGACAGTTAATTAATTTGATTTGTTTTGTCCGTCCAACCCGATTGGTGAACACAACTGCTTTCACGCTGAAGATGCAGGTGTTGTTTGTATCCAGGGAACGTACGACGGGTAAAGAATTGTCTTTTATAAGCATCTCCTTACCAAGTGTATTAATTTTAGGTTGCAAGTTCCTCAACTAATATTTCCTACACGGAAAATTGCCCTAGTGGCATTTTATGGAATCTAGGCTAGGTCTTGTTGCGATCCTTGTAAAGTAATCACAATGATTATAATTAGGATTGTTGGCGTTTGTAACCAATTGAAAAAGGATTTTGTTAACAAAAGATTTTAAAGACTATTGATTAACCTTTTTTACTTCAAAGTAAGGCTGAGTCATTACGGATATTTGATAAACCGGGTCCCGATCGACTTGCAACGGTCGGGACCCGGTGCCCGGTTCCGGGGTTCGGGGCACCGGTTCCGAAAAAACCGAAACCGGGACCCGACGGTGACGGTCGGGAACCGGTGTGACCGACCAAACCGACTCAGCCTTACTTCAAAGTGTTCCAAATCGTGTCCCTTGTTGGCCAATGAGGGTAATTACCAAAATTTTAATGGGGGTGTTGATCCAGATGATAAATTGTAAGTGTTAAATTTATGGTGTGAGTACAGTCAAATATAACAATTATATTTTTCTTTCATTTGTGATCCAATTTGAGTGACTCTCAACAAAACCGGCTATGGAAGTACATTAAGTTTTTGTGATTCGATTAAGCAACTAAAAAGAGTATTGTACAATGTCTGATATGTCGGGAGAGTTTAAAGAATATTTGTATTCATCTATTCTCCAAACTTCTAGATTCTGAAATCCATATAGTATTGATACTAGACGCGTTTGCTTTCCGCATGCAACATGTTAAACGAAAACAAAACTATATTTTATTAAAAAATTGCAGTATGCATAAATATTCATAATTAGCGCACGTTCTGTGTTTCGACGCTCACGGCGCATCATTATAATAATAATAATGAAACACTTTTATATAGCGCATAACACATAAGCACAATTGCATGTCCCTATGCGCTTGTATTATTACCCTTGGTCATCAGGTACAGGTCGAACCCGCACAATTATCTTGCGCACCATCTGATTATTACCCAGGTGTGCCCAGGTCGTCGGATACACACTGCAATCAATCCAGTAATGGCAATATTAATTCTAATGATCTATTTCTTTGCGCAAGGACAGTTATAATTGATGTTTTTGTTACATTTTGTTTGCATCGGGCATTGTCTCCATGCATGTAGCCCCCCGCTGACATGACTTCGTTAAACAAAGAAATTGCATGATTAAATAATAAAACAATTGTTTATCGCTCATTAAAAATTATCATCACTTTACATTTTACTGGAATAATGTGTTTGACGGCATACATGTTATAATACCCGTATAAATTGTATATTACCGTCAGCATTACAATATTTATAGCAAATTTTAGTTTCTTTGGTAACAAATATTGCAAATTGTCATTTGATTATACAAAAACAACAATTGGTTGGATCTCTTTCAGAATGTCCTGGAGACCTTGTCTTAGATACCTGCAGAACTGCCTGTCCCCTTGTGTGTGGACCCCAACCCGACCCTCGCGTGTGCACTCTAGACTGCGTCATTGGCTGCGCCTGTCCGCCCGGCCTGTACCTGGTGGAAGCTGAAGGTACATGGTGCGTACCTCAGGAGCTATGCCCTGAGCCGCCTCGCCCACAGGACCAGTGCATCAACCGTGATAGCCAGTGGTTTGTCGACTGGAACGCCACTTACACATGTCTGCTCTCCTACCCTACCGACGCGCCCTTCACTGTCCCAGGGCAGATTCTGCCGTTCCTTACTGTGCCTGGCCTCATCGAGACGGCAGGCGACATTTGGCGATCGACGAGTCTCTTGGAAGCTGAAGGGTTAGTCTGCGTCGACGTCCTCCCTCAGCTTACCGTCGCAACTGGCGCAGTCGACATTTTCCAACAAGTCTGCGACCCTGTTCTCCAGTCTCTGACCTCCGGAATTCCATTCGACGCAGAGGCGGAGTGTAGGCTGATTTGGAACCTTGCTGGACTTTCCGCGGGCCCGACACCATGGACACCCACAAACGAGTCAGCATATACTGAAGAGGTTTATGCAGAACCTTATCCAGGATCAACTGAGGGTCCACTGCTTGGAATACCCGCTCTCAGGCCATTCGATATCGGGGGCCATCTCCAGCGCATTTCCAGCCAAATTCTTGGCTTTTCCGTCGGTACTATTGACGAGGCCGAAATCTGCGTCGGAGTTGGGAACCTGTTTGACTCTGGTGTGTCCCTTCAAGAAATGATCATTCAGTTCACGGAGGACTTTCTACAAGTACTGATCCCAAGGAGTGCTGAGATCTGCAACAGCTGGGATGAGATCTACGATGCGCTCGCAAATCCACCAAACATTACGACATACCCTCCGTATGGCCCTGACCCAGGGGTGCTTTACGTAGAAGTAATTCCTAGATTGTTCGCGCTGGCATTTGACTTTCCGGATAGAGATTCGCTTTGCCAGTATCTGGTGTCTACATCAGTTACACCTGAAGACCTGGTGGACAGGCTGTTAGGAATCGTAACGGATGTGGATAGATGCTCCAATATCAGCCAGGAAGTACTCAACCTCGTCGTAACGTTCAACCCTGGACTCACACTTGACTTGATTACCAACCAGATTTACCGCTTTACTGGTCTTCGCAACGTCGAACAAGTCTGCGGAGTGATTTCGTCATCATTTAATCCAGACGGTTTGTACAAAATTAACCATTCCTGATGAATATATTATACAACTAACGAATGGGCTTCTTGTGATAGTCAAATCTATTACCGAGGTGGGCTCAAAATGATTATTACCCGAAGCGTAGCTGAGGGTAATAGTCATTTTGAGCCCACCGAGGTAATAGATTGCCTATCACAATCAAGCACATTCGTTAGTTGTTTTATATCACTCATCAATATCAGTGATTGTGTTCAGCTTATAGCAAAATAAGTGAAAATCTCTTGAATATTTCATAAAATCGCTTGTAAATTTTGATATAAAAATCAATCGACATTAATGAAGCAAGATGAGCCTCCAGAACCTGGGCGCATCTAATACGCTTAAAGTCATTGTTATTTTGCGCATACAATCACAAAGACGCAAAACTGAGTGCGCACCAACGCGCTGGCAGTTGCGCACATACGCGATGAATGCGTGCTAAAGCTCCTACGGATGTGCTTATTGGCTGTCTTGGCGTTCTTCTTCCTAGGGTGTTAGTTTTTACCAGCAATGGCAATCACGTGACTAGAACGTGTGCGCCATAGAGCACTGCACAAATTTGATCGCGTGTGCATTTTGCTTAAACACATGATCTATGGGACGAACGCGTAACGAACTTTTAGTGTTAATTTTTTGCTAACAGCCCGGTCACGTGATTGCGCGGGGATTGCGCGTGTTGTCCAAAACTATCATTTGTCAAATACAATGGTAAAACGATCTTATGAGGGATATAATTATATTTATTGTTTATGAAATTAAATTCTGATATCACATTTAAAAAATAATTATAAGATCAATGATTAGGACACGAATGCTCTCACCTGCGCTAATTAAATCTCGTTGCATACACCTATATGAGGAATAAGCCTCCACACTATTTGGACTGGAGGTCATTTCAATTCAATAGGGTGTATACAGTGGGGTATACATAAAATAGAGATCAGTAAGGGGGACAGATCTTAGTGTAATCCAGGAGGAAGATAACCCTTGTTGGTCTTCAGTTTATTTTTCATATTATTCTGATCCAATTTAGTCTGACTCACAAACAGTACCGACTCTGGATGCAACTCTCGATCAACAATAATATGTTATCACATTTCTGGACCCTTTACAGCTGAACCAGATCTGACTACTCTCTTCCCGACTACTACACCTGGTAAGTTCAATTAATGTGTTCATTACTAGAATCTGAAATCCCCATAATTTAAGGTGTTGATACTAGACGCATGATGTTTCTGCATGCAATTAACGAAAACAAAACTGTATTTAATTTAAATAATTGCAGCATGCAGTAATGGCAACATTACTTCTAATGATATACTTCTTTGCGAATGGACAGTTAATTTATATTTTGGTGCAATTTTGTTGCTTCTGGAATGGACTCCATGCTTGTAGCCTCCCGCTGCCATTCTGTAATCCCTAATTAATACTGTCAAATCATCAATCTTGAAGATCTATCAAACTTTGAATCGTTGTTTATTGTCAAATAAAAAAAAAAAAACCACTAAATCATTTATAGTTTATAAAGTAAAATCGAGTACAACATAATGCATACACGCAACAGATAAGTAGGAAGCAACTCCCTGGGATCTGAACGATGCGACCGTTGTCTGCAGGATGCTTGGCTTCAGTGGAGCTCTAGCTGCACCAGGCTAATTCGGCCAAGGCTCTGGACCAATACTCCTGGACAATGTAGAATGTACAATGCTGAAGATGCTAGTGTCGTTTGTGTCCAAGGAACGGAAAGTAAGACCATGATGCTATTTCACCATGTTCACAGTTACCTAGGAACAAATTTAAGTGCTATACATCCCAAACAAAATGAAGAAGGGGGTTAGGTAAAGGTGTACACCAGTACATTAAATTGGTTGATTATAATAATATTCTGAATATATTCTGAAGGTAACGGAAATCCCGGGGGGTACTCGCGTATATTGGCAATACGGGTATGTGCCGCTTCAAGGACCCCTCATCTACATAACAATTATACATTTTCTTAAATTTTTATTCTAATCTGACAAACCTTCCAACAGCTCCGACTGTGGAAGTGCGTCTAGCCGATGGTAGCAACGATGCAGAGGGTCGTGTGGAGGTGTATTACGGTGGTCAGTGGGGGACAGTCTGTGACGACTCCTGGGATCTGAACGATGCGACCGTTGTCTGCAGGATGCTTGGCTTCAGCGGAGCTCTAGCTGCACCAGGGCAAGCCCAATTCGGCCAAGGCTCTGGACCAATACTCCTGGACAATGTAGAATGCTCTGGATCTGAAGTCGCGCTTTTGTTTTGTCCGGCCAATCCGATTGGGGGGCACAACTGCGTACACGCTGAAGATGCTAGTGTCGTTTGTGTCCAAGGAACGGAAAGTAAGACCATGATGCTATTTCACCATGTTCACAGTTACCTAGTAACAAATTTAAGTGCTATAAATCCCAAACAAAATGAAGAAGGGGGTTAGGTAAAGGTGTACACCAGTACATTAAATTGGTTGATTATAATAATATTCTGAATATATTCTGAAGGTAACGGAAATCCCGTGGGGTACTCGCGTATATTGGCAATACGGGTATGTCCCGCTTCAAGGACCCCTCATCTACATAACAATTATACATTTTCTTAAATTCGTATTCTAATCTGACAAACCTTCCAACAGCTCCGACTGTGGAAGTGCGTCTAGCCGATGGTAGCAACGATGCAGAGGGTCGTGTGGAGGTGTATTACGGTGCCGGTGGTCAGTGGGGGACAGTCTGTGACGACTCCTGGGATCTGAACGATGCAACTGTTGTCTGCAGGATGCTTGGCTTCAGCGGAGCTCTAGCTGCACCAGGGCAAGCCCAATTCGGCCAAGGCTCTGGACCAATACTCCTGGACAATGTAGAATGCTCTGGATCTGAAGTCGCGCTTTCGTGTTGTCCGGCCAATCCGATTGGGGGGCACAACTGCATACACGCTGAAGATGCTAGTGTCGTTTGTGTCCAAGGAACGGAAAGTAAGACCATGATGCTATTTCACCATGTTCACAGTTACCTAGTAACAAATTTAAGTGCTATAAATCCCAAACAAAATGAACAAGGGGGTTAGGTAAATATGGTAAAGGTGTACACCACTACATTAAATTAGTTGATTATAACAATATTCTGAATATATTCTGAAGGTAACGGAAATCCCGGGGGGTACTCGCGTATATTGGCAATACGGGTATGTGCCGCTTCAAGGACCCCTCATCTACATAAAAATTATACATTTTCTTAAATTCGTATTCTAATCTGACAAACCTTCCAACAGCTCCGACTCTGGAAGTGCGTCTAGCCGATGGTAGCAACGATGCAGAGGGTCGTGTAGAGGTGTATTACGGTGGTCAGTGGGGGACAGTCTGTGACGACTCCTGGAATCTGAACGATGCATCAGTTGTCTGCAGGATGCTTGGCTTCAGCGGAGCTCTAGCTGCACCAGGGCAAGCCCAATTCGGCCAAGGCTCTGGACCAATACTCCTGGACAATGTAGAATGCTCTGGATCTGAAGTCGCGCTTTTGTTTTGTCCGGCCAACCCGATTGGGGATCACAACTGCATACACACGGAAGATGCTAGTGTCGTTTGTGTCCAAGGAACGGAAAGTAAGATTGTGATGCTATTTCACTATGTTCGCAGTTCGCAGTGGTGACAAGTTTCAATGCTATATATCCCAAACAAAATGAACAAGGGGGTTAGGTTTTTGTACAGGGTGGCCCAAACAAAAACGGAACGGGGCACTTCCCAAAATAAAGTAATAAAATGAACATGTCCATGGGATAGGGTGTCCTTTCCAATGAACAACGATACCAAGAAAAGTAATTTTGGACGTGTAGTTTTTGTTTTAGGGCGCTTTGAGTGAGACCATGTCAGGTTCCTGTTTTTGTCAATTTTTACCAAGTCAGTGTCTAATAAATGAGACTTACTGCGCGTCATACTATTGACCAATTATGCCCATTCTCTCGGCATTGCTCGGTACACAGCTGAATGCACACTAACAATGGCGCGCGGAATTCTCGCGTGTTCAATGGTATGTCTGGCAGTATGTCTCATTTATCAGGCACTGACTTGGTAAATATTGACAAAAAAGGGAACATGACATGGTTGAATTGGTTTTTTTTAAATGGTTTTATTGAACAAAATCTGATTAAAACAGCTTGGAAGCTGATACATATCAAATTTACAAAATGATGTATACAAAAATGTTGACAACATTGAACATTAAAATAATTATACAATACAGACATTAAAGAAGAACAAAACATCTAGTGAAGGACGAGTAGATATTATTGTTGCATAAAATATAGGCATTAGAGGCATCATATCATAAAACTAAAACAGATTAAAAATTCAACCCGTGCATGTATTAAATTGTTGAGAAACGTACTGTGGGAATAAATATAAAATCAAATTAAAACAAATTGTTATGCTAACAATTTCAAGTCAAGCAAAGTTGAATTAACAACATCGTAATTGAATAAATCATATTATGATTATTTAAAATGATATATTACAACGTGACCTAACATCAAAACATTACATTATAATGGGAATTAAAATAATACAACAATATAAGTAAACAAGTTAATATTAAGTATAGTATATTTGAGATCGACATATTAATATTACAAACAAGCAGTTTTGAGTATAAACATATATATCATCAAATTAATATTATAGACAAGCGGTTTGAGTATAAACAATATAATATTCAGAGTCAAGTATTATGATTATGTGTATTATACATAGAATTACATAAATCAACAATTTTTACTCTATATAATGAATAATAACACTTAGCAATAAACTAAATATATATTCAAATATGAATCAAAATCAAATTCAAATTAACAAGCAGTTTAATGCTCTAATTATAAATACCACAAACAATATCTAAAATGAAATGTGGGTATAATAGTCTGTTTAAAATAACAACATGGCAAGGAAGTCCATAAATATCGGTCTGGTATAAAGTGTGCGAAAATAACTGATGTGCAATGAGATCAAAATTATAAGTCAAAATTGAATATCGAAGCAGAATGGGTATAATATATAGATAAATACATTTTAAAACTGTAATTCCAGTCTGAATATTGCACACAAATTTTAGCGTCCTGGAGGGTAAAACGTTAGAGTTATTTATAATGACAGTTTAAGCAGCGAATGATTGAGGGGTCGGCAGATTGTTGGTAACGCGTTGTCGCGTTGTTCTACATCGCGGAAGAGTAAAAGACTCAGAGTTACGTAACTGGCGGCCAGTCACGTTTGCACGTCGTTCCGGCAAGAGGTCGCGAAGTCGGGTGGATGTGAGAAGGCTACGAGAGAAGGACAATAGCAGTTCTTCTCGGCGGAGCGATAGTGATGTCAGCTGAAGATCCTGGAGAGCCTGTTGGTATGACGTATATCCTCCCAGGATAATTCTACAGGCTCTTTTCTGAACGCGTTCGATATCATTCGACTGTTGTTCTGTTATCGATGTTGACCACGCGGGAGATGCATACTCCAAGACCGGTCTAATGTAGGTGGTGTAAATGTAGGTTAGGTCAGCTCTGGAAAAGCCACACTTTTTCAAACGACAGAGAATGTAGATGCGCCTGCTTGCTCTGGAGATCATATTAGAAGTACTCGTGTCCCACTTCAAGTCGGCCTGAAGGTTCAGACCCAATATTTTGAGATGATCGACAGAGGGAAGTGCGGTTTCGGCGATGAGTAGATCGGGAAAAATGGGTTCTCGCTTGTTGAATGAGATGTGGAGAGCACTGCATTTACTTGGGTTCAGTTTCATATCATTGTTACTCCCAGCGCCCTAAAACAAAAACTACACGACCAAAATGACTGTTTTCATTTGAAAAGACACTCTATCCTATGGACACAATCACTTTATTTTTTTATTTTGGGAAGTGCCCCGTTCCGTTTTTTGTTGAGCCACCCTGTATATGTTTTTATATATGTTTTGGTACCGTCGTGTGATATCATATAGATGCTCAACACTTTGTTAAGGGTTGTGTAATTCATAAACAATACAATTAATTACCCTCACTTACGGAACCATCAATATATGATGGTTCCGTATGCACCAACCGTCTGAGAGTGCGCCAATTCTATTCACGTGTACGTTTGGAGACAATATAATCCCTGACGATTCGCTCGACCTGTACAAATGTAGTCTTCGTATGCAGACCCATGAACGCATGCTTTAGAATGGTGATAATTTTCCAATTATATAATTTTTCTGGATTGTTTTTTGTTGGAACTTGTTGGTGGAGTGGACTAATAAAGATGTTACCTTTCATTTATATAAAAAAAATCTTATTTTTGGGTGGTGGTACCCTTTAAGCTTCACATTGATAATTTAACTAGTGAATGCATTTTGTATTACTTTTTTATGAAATAAAATTCTTTTTAGGGTTTTGTTCAAATATAAGATCAAAGATCGAGACTCAAATGCTTCCAATTGCACTAATTTCGCAAGTTACTTTCGTTGCACATGCCCATGCGAATTAAGCCGCGAACTATTAGGGCAGAGGGCAGTTGTAATTACCGAGGATCTATTCAGTGGAGCATATGCGTAGATTTCTTCTCGCCATTACGGGGGATGACACGTCATATCGACCTTCTCGGCGAGGTAACAAAGCGACCAACCCAGCCACGTGCCCAGGGTTTCATGACGGGAGATGGAGAGGGGGTGGGGGAGGGGGGGGGGGGGGGGTTCAAAATTGTTTTTGACCGAATGACACCTAGTTTTAAAAGACTTATTGTAGTATCCAGAACTAAAGGTGTTGTTTGTATGGTGTAAAATAGCAGGTTTTTTAAAGCGTAATTTGATTGGGTTTGGCGAGCAGTCCTGAATGAGGGGAACCGGTCAAATCCCGTAATGGGGATCCAGGGCGCGCAGCCCCCGGAAAATGTTGGATTTTAGCAGTTCATAAATATCATATTTGGTTTAACAGTAATATTGTATCAATTTTCACATAATGAACAAGAGGGTGCAATATCCCCATATTTGAATAGTCTCTTATATTTTTAACCCCAAATATTGGAGGGGATAATAATACAGGCCTCATCCCCAACCTCAAATATAGGGGGATATATCCCCCCCCCCCCCCCCCGTGATCGACGCCCGTGCAGTGGGGCGGAAATCACATTTTAGATCGGTAAGGTTGGGCGTTTTTTTTTAATCCAGAAGAAAATTGTTTTTCACCTTTGTCTGTCTTGATTTGTTCTATTATTCTGATCCACTTTGATCTGTCTCTCAAATAGCTCCGACTTTGGAAGTGCGTCTAGCCGATGGTAGCAACTCTGCAGAGGGACGTGTGGAGGTGTATTACGGTGGTCAGTGGGGGACAGTCTGTGACGACTCATGGGATCTGGACGATGCATCAGTTGTCTGCAGGATGCTTGGCTTCACTGGAGCTCTAGCTGCACCAGGACAGGCTCAATTCGGCCAAGGCTCCGGTCCAATACTTCTTGACAATGTAGAATGCTCTGGATCTGAAGTCGCGCTTTTGTTTTGTCCGGCCAATTCGATTGGGGGGCACAACTGCGTACACGCTGAAGATGCTAGTGTCGTTTGTGTCCAAGGAACGGAAAGTAAGACCATGATGCTATTTCACCATGTTCACAGTTACCTAGTAACAAATTTAAGTGCTATAAATCCCAAACAAAATGAAGAAGGGGGTTAGGTAAAGGTGTACACCAGTACATTAAATTGGTTGATTATAATAATATTCTGAATATATTCTGAAGGTAACGGAAATCCCGGGGGGTACTCGCGTATATTGGCAATACGGGTATGTGCCGCTTCAAGGACCCCTCATCTACATATCAATTATACATTTTCTTAAATTCGTATTCTAATCTGACAAACCTTCCAACAGCTCCGACTGTGGAAGTGCGTCTAGCCGATGGTAGCAACGATGCAGAGGGTCGTGTGGAGGTGTATTACGGTGCCGGTGGTCAGTGGGGGACAGTCTGTGACGACTCCTGGGATCTGAACGATGCATCAGTTGTCTGCAGGATGCTTGGATTCAGTGGAGCTCTAGCTGCACCAGGGCAAGCCCAATTCGGCCAAGGCTCTGGACCAATACTCCTGGACAATGTAGAATGCTCTGGATCTGAAGTCGCGCTTTCGTGTTGTCCGGCCAATCCGATTGGGGGGCACAACTGCGTACACGCTGAAGATGCTAGTGTCGTTTGTGTCCAAGGAACGGAAAGTAAGACCATGATGCTATTTCACCATGTTCACAGTTACCTAGTAACAAATTTAAGTGCTATAAATCCCAAACAAAATGAACAAGGGGGTTAGGTAAATATGGTAAAGGTGTACACCACTACATTAAATTAGTTGATTATAACAATATTCTGAATATATTCTGAAGGTAACGGAAATCCCGGGGGGTACTCGCGTATATTGGCAATACGGGTATGTGCCGCTTCAAGGACCCCTCATCTACATAACAATTATACATTTTCTTAAATTCGTATTCTAATCTGACAAACCTTCCAACAGCTCCGACTCTGGAAGTGCGTCTAGCCGATGGCAGCAACGATGCAGAGGGTCGTGTGGAGGTGTATTACGGTGGTCAGTGGGGGACAGTCTGTGACGACTCCTGGGATCTGAACGATGCGACTGTTGTCTGCAGGATGCTTGGCTTCAGCGGAGCTCTAGCTGCACCAGATCGAGCTCAATTCGGTCAAGGCTCCGGACCAATACTCCTTGACAATGTGGCATGTTCTGGATCTGAAGTCGCGCTTTTGTTTTGTCCGGCCAACCCGATTGGGGATCACAACTGCATACACACGGAAGATGCTAGTGTCGTTTGTGTCCAAGGAACGGAAAGTAAGATTGTGATGCTATTTCACTATGTTCGCAGTTCGCAGTGGTGACAAGTTTCAATGCTATATATCCCAAACAAAATGAACAAGGGGGTTAGGTTTTTGTACAGGGTGGCCCAAACAAAAACGGAACGGGGCACTTCCCAAAATAAAGTAATACAATGAACATGTCCATGGGATAGGGTGTCCTTTCCAATGAACAACGATACCAAGAAAAGTAATTTTGGACGTGTAGTTTTTGTTTTAGGGCGCTTTGAGTGAGACCATGTCAGGTTCCTGTTTTTGTCAATTTTTACCAAGTCAGTGTCTAATAAATGAGACTTACTGCCCGTCATACTATTGACCAATTATGCCCATTCTCTCGGCATTGCTCGGTACACAGCTGAATGCACACTAACAATGGCGCGCGGAATTCTCGCGTGTTCAATGGTATGTCTGGCAGTATGTCTCATTTATCAGGCACTGACTTGGTAAAAATTGACAAAAAAGGGAACATGACATGGTTGAATTGTTTTTTTTTAAATGGTTTTATTGAACAAAATCTGATTAAAACAGCTTGGAAGCTGATACATATCAAATTTACAAAATGATGTATACAAAAATGTTGACAACATTGAACATTAAAATAATTATACAATACAGACATTAAAGAAGAAAAAAAAATCTAGTGAAGGACGAGTAGATATTATTGATGCATAAAATATAGGCATTAGAGGCATCATATCATAAAACTAAAACAGATTAAAAATTCAACCCGTGCATGTATTAAATTGTTGAGAAACGTACTGTGGGAATACATATAAAATCAAATTAAAACAAATTGTTATGCTAACAATTTCAAGTCAAGCAAAGTTGAATTAACAACATCGTAATTGAATAAATCATATTATGATTATTTAAAATTATATATTACAACGTGACCTAACATCAAAACATTACATTATAATGGGAATTAAAATAATACAACAATATAAGTAAACAAGTTAATATTAAGTATAGTATATTTGAGATCGACATATTAATATTACAAACAAGCAGTTTTGAGTATAAACATATATATCATCAAATTAATATTGTAGACAAGCGGTTTGAGTATAACAAATATAATATTCAGAGTCAAGTATTATGATTATGTGTATTATACATATAATTACATAAATCAACAATTTTTACTCTATATAATGAATAATAACACTTAGCAATAAACTAAATATATATTCAAATATGAATCAAAATCAAATTCAAATTAACAAGCAGTTTAATGCTCTAATTATAAATATCACATACAAAAAATATCTAAAATGAAATGTGGGTATAGTAGTCTGTTTAAAATAACAACATGGCAAGGAAGTCCATAAATATCGGTCTGGTATAAAGTGTGCGAAAATAACTGATGTGCAATGAGATCAAAATTATAAGTCAAAATTGAATATCGAAGCAGAATGGGTATAATATATAGATAAATACATTTTAAAACTGTAATTCCAGTCTGAATATTGCACACAAATTTTAGCGTCCTGGAGGGTAAAACGTTAGAGTTATTTATAATGACAGTTTAAGCAGCGAATGATTGAGGGGTCGGCAGATTGTTGGTAACGCGTTGTTCTACATCGCGGAAGAGTAAAAGACTCAGAGTTACGTAACTGGCGGCCAGTCACGTTTGCACGTCGTTCCGGCAAGAGGTCGCGATGTCGGGTGGATGTGAGAAGGCTACGAGAGAAGGACATTAGCAGTTCTTCTCGGCGGAGCGATAGTGATGTCAGCTGAAGCTCCTGGAGAGCCTGTTGGTATGACGTATATCCTCCCAGGATAATTCTACAGGCTCTTTTCTGAACGCGTTCGATATCATTCGACTGTTGTTCTGTTATCGATGTTGACCACGCGGGAGATGCATACTCCAAGACCGGTCTAATGTAGGTGGTGTAAATGTAGGTTAGGTCAGCTCTGGAAAAGCCACACTTTTTCAAACGACAGAGAATGTAGATGCGCCTGCTTGCTCTGGAGATCATATTAGAAGTACTCGTGTCCCACTTCAAGTCGGCCTGAAGGTTCAGACCCAATATTTTGAGATGATCGACAGAGGGAAGTGCGGTTTCGGCGATGAGTAGATCGGGAAAATGGGTTCTCGCTTGTTGAATGAGATGTGGAGAGCACTGCATTTACTTGGGTTCAGTTTCATATCATTGTTACTCCCAGCGCCCTAAAACAAAAACTACACGACCAAAATGACTGTTCTTGGTATCATTTTTCATTGGAAAAGACACTCTATCCTATGGACATAATCACTTTTTATTATTTTATTTTGGAAAGTGCCCCGTTCCGTTTTTTGTTGAGCCCCCCTGTATATGTTTTTATATATGTTTTGGTACCGTCGTGTGATATCATATAGATGCTCAACACTTTGTTAAGGGTTGTGTAATTCATAAACAATACAATTAATTACCCTCACTTACGGAACCATCAATATATGATGGTTCCGTATGCACCAACCGTCTGAGAGTGCGCCAATTCTATTCACGTGTACGTTTGGAGACAATATAATCCCTGACGATTCGCTCGACCTGTACAAATGTAGTCTTCGTATGCAGACCCATGAACGCATGCTTTAGAATGGTGATGCGTTTTCCAATTATATAATTTGTCTGGATTGTTTTTTGTTGGAACTTGTTGGTGGAGTGGACTACTAAAGATGTTACCTTTCATTTATATTTAAAAAATCTTATTTTTGGGAAGCTTCACATTGATAATTTAACTAGTGAATGCATTTTGTATTACTTTTTTATGAAATAAAATTCTTTTTAGGGTTTTGTTCAAATATAAGATCAAAGATCGAGACTCAAATGCTTCCAACTGCACTAATTTCGCAAGTTACTTTCGTTGCACATGCCCATGCGAATTAAGCCGCGAACTATTAGGGCAGGGGGCAGTTGTAATTACCGAGGGTCTATACAGTGGAGCATATGCGTAGATTTCTTCTCGCCATTACGGGGGATGATACGTCATGTCGACCTTTTCGGCGAGGTAACGAAGCGACCAACCCAGCCACGTGCCCAGGGTTTCATGACGGGAGATGGAGAGGGGGTGGGGGGGGGGGGGGGGGGGGTTCAATATAGTTTTTGACCGAATGACACCTAGTTTTAAAAGACTTATTGTAGTATCCAGAACTAAAGGTGTTGTTTGTATGGTGTAAAATAGCAGGTTTTTTTAAAGCGTAATTTGATTGGGTTTGGCGAGCAGTCCTGAATGAGCGGCTACAGGGGGACCCGGTCAAATCCCATAATGGGGATCCAGGGCGCGCAGCCCCCGGAAAATGTTGGATTTTAGCAGTTCATAAATATCATATTTGGTTTAACAGTAATATTGTATCAATTTTCACATAATGAACAAGAGGGTGCAATATCCCCATATTTGAATAGTCTCTTATATTTTTAACCCCAAATATTGGTGGGGATAATAATACAGGCCTCATCCCCAACCTCAAATATAGGGGGATATATCCCCCCCCCCCCCCCCCGTGATCGACGCCCGTGCAGTGGGGCGGAAATCACAATTTAGATCGGTAAGGTTGGGCGTTTTTTTTAATCCAGAAGAAAATTGTTTTTCACCTTTGTCTGTCTTGATTTGTTCTATTATTCTGATCCACTTTGATCTGTCTCTCAAATAGCTCCGACTTTGGAAGTGCGTCTAGCCGATGGTAGCAACGATGCAGAGGGACGTGTGGAGGTGTATTACGACGGTCAGTGGGGGACAGTCTGTGACGACCTCTGGGATCTGAACGATGCGACTGTTGTCTGCAGGATGCTTGGCTTCACTGGAGCTCTAGCTGCACCAGGACAGGCTCAATTCGGCCAAGGCTCCGATCCAATACTTCTTGACAATGTGGCATGTTCTGGATCTGAATACGCACTCGCGGATTGTCCGGCCAACCCGATTGGGGATCACAACTGCGTACACGCTGAAGATGCGGGTGTTGTTTGTGTCCAAGGAACGGAAAGTAAGACCATGATGCTCATTCATCATGTTCACAGTTACCTGATAACAAGTTCCAATGCTATAAATCCCAAACAAAATGAACAAGGGGGTTAGGTAAACATCAGAACATTTAGTTGGTCGATCGTAGTAATATTTTTAATATATTATGAAGGGGATGGAAATACCGGGGGGGGGGGGGGGGGGGTACTCGCGTTTATTGGCTTGGCAATATGGGTATGTGCCGCTTCAAAGACCCCACTTTTCGCAGACGTATTTGCCGCTCTTAAGGGTCCCATTCTTTTTTTTAAATGCCGCTCTGTAGACATAAAAGTAACGATACTTTTACATCTATATGAGTAAAAACATAGCTGCTCTAGAGTTTAAAAACTAGCCGCTCTTTAGACCTATTGCCTATGAAGAAACACAATAGCAGCCGCTCAATATATCGATTCGCGACGCCGTACGTTGCCGTATGCTGCTTCAAAGTTTCCCTGGTTTACGGTCGCTTTCTTGACCTCCGACCCCGGCCCGTGCGCGAATTTTTTTTTACACGCTAGCGAAGCCATTTTTCTCAAAAACTCGTGAAAGCGCGCTGGTAAGCCAAAACTAGCGCCTGCTGTATACGATACAATTTCTATGCATCAAACTCTGCGACTCTGCGACATCGATCTAGCTAAGACAAGTCCAAGGGTAAGGGTGACCATTAATTAGTGGCCGATCTCGATACGGACTACGACCACGATGATGAGATTAGGATATTAATCTAGGCGTAGATACATTAAACTCACAGTCATCATGGTGTGTGAAACCACGAGTTTATTGAGAAAATGGCTAGGCTTGCGTGTAAATCAACACACGCGAGCTAGTCTTGGCTTACCAGCGCGTTTTCACGAGTTTTGGGGGAAGATGGCTTCGCTAGCGTTAAAAAAAAAAACCTCGCGGCCCCTCGCGCGACCGCCTGCACGTCCACAATACCATGTCTATTCGTCATTCGATGCGATAAATTAAGGAACTGGCTGCAGTTCTGGGCAGTTCTCACTCAGCTTGACAGCTCCCAAGACCCTAATTCCTCCCTCTCATCCGCTCCCTAGACCCCAGTTTTGAAGTTGGCTTGAAGATAATTCGAGTACCCCCGGGACGGAAGTTAGAACTGTTTTCCTGTAACTGGAATATGAACTTTACTATTTCAATGTGCCGTACTCTCCACCAGATAAAACTTATCTGCAAAATGAGTCTGGTATAAGTCGTAAACATATTAATT
Source organism: Echinarachnius parma (assembly GCA_037951105.1). NCBI lineage: Eukaryota > Metazoa > Echinodermata > Echinoidea > Clypeasteroida > Echinarachniidae > Echinarachnius > Echinarachnius parma. The sequence goes on along the minus strand of JBAMJV010002779.1, from coordinate 127,247 downwards.
AGGGCTACTTGAAATAACTACTCATAAAGCCGTATAATGTTTGTTTCATTTCCTCACACACATTTGTCAAAGCATTTATTAATCTTCCTTCTATCTCCTCGCCTTTCCCTGAAGGTCCGTCAAGTTGGGAAATCCGGCTGGTGAACGGAAGCGACCCATTTGAGGGGCGCGTCGAGCTCCTCTACCAGGGCACATGGTGGACCGTGTGCGACGATCTGTGGGGTCTGGAGGACGCCAACGTGGCTTGTCGCATGCTGGGCTTCGGCGACGCACTGGACGTTTTCGACAGGGCGCACTTCGGCGAAGGATGGGGCGGCATCCTTCTGGATGATGTCCAGTGTGCTGGCAGCGAGGCTTCGCTGGCCGACTGTCCCGCTAACCCTCCCACCGAACACAACTGCAGACACGTTGAGGATGCGGGTGTGCGATGCGATTATCCCGTGGTTTGCGAGTAGTCTCTATAAGAGATGAAGGTCATAATCGCCGTGTCTCTGTGCAAGGCCAGTGCTGCACTTCAATTTGTGCACGTTATAACTGGCCGGCCTACGATTAATATCTTTAAGGCGTTGATATAATTCTTTTAGGATTTTACGAGTTAATTTATTCAAAACTTTTGGGATTCGCGGAAACTTCTGTAACGGAAAAGGGGTGTTGTTTATTGTCTAGGAAATTACTTTAGATCCGTCTACGAAATGCATTTACTTCTGTATGAAACAAATCAATATTATTGAAGATCAAAATCTGGATCGGTGGTTCTTAAATTTTCTCGGCCTATTGCACCATAAATACTTTATTTATGGTATTGTCATAGAGTTCCAGGAAAGAACAGTAATACCCAAATGACCCACAATTATGGTCAAATAATGAATTATCTTAATGTAAGCCATGGTTGAAGGGATCCTTGATAAGAACCGCTAATTTATGGTAGTATTTTATTATAAGCATGTTTTTTAATTGGGTTTTTGTATTGTCATTATGCATCGTTGTGGTTTAAAATGTATGATGTATTTATATATCCGTAACAAAATATAGCAGTCCACTTATGGATTTTTGTACGGGTTAGTAAAGATTATAATGAGGGTCTTTTAAAACTGTTATAGATTAAATGAGAATCGTATGGAGCCTACCAGCTTTCAATCCTAGTAGTTTCTTAGTCGGGTTAGAAATGACAGTTACTACATAAAGACTTGGTACTATATACCATAACGATCATGCTAGGATTGAAAGATCCCGCTATAGGATTGAAAGCTATATATAGGATCCATAATTATGACTCTCACCTTATCACATTGGTGATTTTAAGTAGGTTTTCAGCAGAATTTTCATAATGTTTAGATCTGTTATCACTGTATGAACTTAACGTCCTACCCATTCGAGGTTTAATGTGAAAGGATAAAATATGTTTCTTGTCGAATATTTCCATAGACCAATTAATGAGTGTCTATACAAATTACATTCCAGGCGTACGAAATGAAATCATTGTAAAGTCTAGTATTAACCCATCTTAAAGGGGTAGTACAGTTTTGGTAAGGCTGAGTTTTAGTAACCAAAACCTGCACAATAACATTACAAACTAATAGTTATAACTCTACCATGCTCGAAAGGTATATAACATTACAAAAGACTAAGTAAAAAGCATGTTATCATTCAAAAAGAGCCAATAAAGCACAAGAGGGCGCTCTGTAAAAAAAAAATTGGTTTCAACCATCTTTCATACAAAATTATGCATGTGATGTTTTATTGAAATAATGATTAAATAGAGAGATCAACAACTATTTAAAAACCTCTTTTGAAAAACTTTTGAAAAAGTGTAGCATTTTTGTAATAAAAAAAAAAAATCATCGAATAAATCTGGGCCCCAGATGTATTCCCATTGTATATGTTTATTGATATTTCAGTCGTTTCTGAACCGATTTTGATCAAATAAAGTTTATTCTGTCTTTATATAAAATTGTATGCTCTTTCAAATTTGACACTCAGTTTTTCATTATCTCACTAAAACATGATTTTGTGCAGCGCCCTCTATATATACCAAAACTGTACTACCCTTTTAAGTTGTGTTTGACAATATCACTTTAATGCAACGCAGCACAAAGTAAATAACAATATGTTAACGTGACAAATTAGCATAGAAATCTGAGCTTAGTGATGCTGGAATCCGCGACCCCCGGATTGCACGACCATGTGCTGTACCACTGAGGTAAAATGTCCGAAAAATCCGAAAAATAGACCGAAAATCAGTCTCTGTTCCGATCGGTTGTTCCACCGAACGCTCCATTTCAGTCAGATGTATTAAAGAAAACCCCATGTAGAGTCATATAACGGCCGGTGGTTCTTTTGACTCCCCATTCAATGTTCTGTATTGTTTGCCATTTTGCAGCTATATATAATAAGCATTAATGTCATGAGTTACTGCTAGATAGTGGTGATCATTCTAACCAAAAATAGAGCTATACATGTACCTTGAGGTCTTCATCATGTCTGTATTTTTACTTCAACAATTTACATTTGTTTAATTTGTTTTATTGAGATTATAAATTTAGAAATTCTACTCGACACTACCGTACGTGTGTGTAAACTTCTCAAATTGTAGTATGTGTGCAAGCGATTTATGTCAGATTGTATGCAATAATTTAAACGCCTGTGTGAAACTACAGTAATTGTTTATGGATGTCTGTCTCTGCGTGTGTGTGCGTGTGTGTGTGTGTGTGTGTGTGTGTGTGCGTATGTAAGTTCGAATGGTTGTGCGGGTATGCGTGTATGTGTGTGTGCGTGCGTGCATGTTTGTGTGTATGGGTGTGTGAGCGTGTGTGTATGTGCGTTTGTGTGTGTGTGTACCCCATTTGCACCAGTAATGTAATATATCATTTAACAATAATAATATGTGTGTGGGTGTGTATGTGTGTGCGTGTGTGAGTGTGTTTCTGTTATGTGTGGGTGTATGTGCATTTTCTTTTCTTTTATTGGCTAATAAAAGACTAAGGATTCTTATTTTCAGGTTTTAACGAACAAATTAGAGACTGTCTAAAATACATTTTTAAAAAATAGTAATTTCGTTGACATAAGCAAAAACTAAAGCAGGGTCAATAAAAATGTGTTACGTCCACTAATAATTAAGTGATGTGTGAAAATTCCGTCATGGTAATTGAATGTCATATAATTATGAGTAATGAGCGAAAATGCAAAGTTATATTTTGCCTAGTTATTCCACTTATTTTGGACTGTAGTTGAAATTCTTTAATGGAGATTTCCAAATCCAAACGATACGAACCGAAACTTGTTCCATGCTTCTACTGGTAATATAATTATACTCCGCACAAAAAGAAACTGGACACTTATTTAAGACAACATATCTCATATTTGTTAAAGATGAAATATATGTTATTGTATATCAATAACCCTCTTCGATATTAGCATAGAATCCAGGAGAAATCATTCATGCCTGACTTGTCACCGTCAATTAACCACCGCTAGGTCTGTTTTAAAAAATAGCAAAAATGGAACATCCATTCAACCATTTAAATGTTGACAAGCATGATATAAACGCTATATTCATGACATAGCATAATTATTTCATTACAAATGTGATCTTTTTTAGTTTCATCTCAATAGAAAAAGTGTAAATGAAGATTATTGTGAACGTTGTAGGTTTTATTTTCATCCAAATGTAACACAATGGGGAATTCCATGGCTAAGGTTTATTCGTCGAAACTACAGTTTGTACTTATTTCAGCATGTAACTTGGTATAAATTTTTCTCAAGAGTCTACCGTAGTCCAAAGATCTTCAAAATCTGGTCAACCATTTGGGCAGTCTCTAACATGTCACTTCTCTAGGTAACTATAGTTTAAATTGCAATACAAGGGACACATGAAACACACAAGCTTTATGCCTCAAAAACAGACCAATATGTTGATGTTCTCATAATCCTGGCACTGTTTTATTGGAAAATGTGTATTTTTGGTGTTTGTTTATGACAATAAGGTTGAATGGTGTCATAAAAGACTTGCCCCGCACATCTTGTTTCAAGCAAGACGCTTTTTCATTGCAGTCGAATGGTGCGGCCATCCATTGTTTTTGCTATTTTTGAAAACAGACCTTGCTATTGTTAACTGATCATGGCAGTTCATGCATGAACGATTACACCTTTAATTTATATTCTGCCTGTAGAGGACTAAATTTCCTTTAATTTGATATATGATAATGTACACTCTGTCGCACATAAATATTAAATATTTCAACTTAAAAAAGTGTCCAGTTTCTTTTTGTGCGGAGTATACAACGATATAGTAGTTGTCGGTACGTTATTGCGGATTTTGACGATGTTATAAAAGAGAACAGTTTTAGTAGTCCATTCCACCAAAAAGTCCAGAAAAAACAATAACATACAGAATACGTGTTTATACATTACAATACTAATACATAAATGACGTTGTTAGCTGCACCTGGGCTAATCGGCCGCTTAGTAGCCTAGGCCTATCAGTATCTTGATAGTCCGCAGTCCTTCCTCCCCTAAATTACCCGAGCAGGTGCATAGGTGCAGCTGACAACATGATCATAATTTCGTAAGCATATAATTAATTGACTATGTTTACAAAAAACTACTACGATAATTAAAAAGTCTAAACTTTAACATTTTTTAGATATGGAAAACAATTTACATAAAAGAACTAAAATGGCAATCATAATGAATCTAAATGAAAATAATGTATACATGTGCGCAATAAAAAGTATCCATTCCGTCTGAATTCAAATTAATTAATAATCCACAATTGTATTGCTTTTAAAATCACATGAAGCTATCACTAAACAACAATTAATTCAATTAAATTTAGGCCTAAGCCAATAACTAAATACCATTGAGAATTTTTACTCATTGCAACTAAATACAAACTGTACAAAATAATAATTGCAAAATTTGATTTCAAGATATTTTATTTATAAGTCTACCGGCCGGGGGACATTTTGACTTTTTAGAAAAATACAAAAAATGCTTTATAGACTACTTTGAACAAAATCTAAATAGGTTTTTAAATAGTTGTTGATGATATCTCTTTTGAATCATTATTTTAACAAAACATTAAATGTACAATTTTTAATGAAAAAATGGCTAAAACCAATGAAATTTTAGAGAGCGCACTCTTGAGTTGTAACGGCTCTTTTTTAGTTAAAAACAAAATGATAACAGGGTTTTTACCTAGTCGTTTGTAATTGTGTATACCTTTCGAGCATGATGGAGTTATAACTATTAGTTTGTACCGTGTCCCAACCATTACACAGCACCATTTTGCATAAAATGAAATTAAATCAAAATGTCAGAATGTGCTATTTCGTTTCGTTATTGAACGATAGGCTCCCGCTCACCGCTTCGGCGAGCACATTGTGATTACGTAATGAGCGATTCCTTTGGTAATTCGGTTTTCCCGCGCTCTGCGTGTATGAGCTCATTCTCGCTCAAGCATCCACACCGGTCGCCTGTCTGTTTTTCATCTCCCGCCTCCTTCCAGTCATGGATTGCGATCCCACCGCTCTTCCCACCCAGGCCATCTTGGACGCTATAGAATCCCTCCAGAAAAAGGTAGATTCTGTCTGTAAGCGTCCCCGTTCTGATGAGGAACAGCCCCGCGACGTAGCTTTCAAGCACGAAGGGAACAGGCAACAATATCTCTTCACCGGTGTCATTGACAAGCACATCGGCCACGCCCTCGCCGCTCTAGAGGAGCTCGACGTTCCCGCCGTCTTGGGTCACCTGACCCAGGCCCGCACCGCCATAGCTACCAGGCAAAAGCACATCCGACTTGCGGATCGCTCCGCCCTCGGTTGGGCCACAGTCAGCGAATACGTGGAGGATGAGCTGGCAGATGATTCCGGCGACGAAAAGCGTATCAAAAAGGTAATACGTTTTTGTTTCCCCGTTCGATTTCTCATTTGTTTAAATGGTTTTTTGTTTTCGTGTGTTTGTTTGTCGATGATTTCTCGTTACCGACGGGGCGTGATGTTTAAAGCGTTTAAGTTATCGTATTAATTCATTACATCGTTCTTTTTTCGTTGTTGTAATATATTCCCTTTGAAGGCCGAGAAAGCAGCCGCCGCCAAGAAAGCCGAAGCTTCAAAGAAGGCGGCCTCCAAGCGTCAGGGCACGTCCAGGTTTTCCCGCCCTCAACAGGACCATCAGTCTCGTCCTTTTCGTGGCGGCCATTTTCGGAGCTCCTACAGCTACGCCCCCTACCGCCGCCCCGAGTCACGCTTGTGTTTCCAGTGCGGTGTGCCAGGCCACGTCCGTTCCAACTGCCCCTCTCTTCGCCCCATGCGTCGCCCGGCCCCAGGAGCCCCCGCCACCGCTCCCAGCCCCTTCTAGCTCCAGGCCGTCGACTTCGAGCGTCCCAGTCACCGCATTTCCGCCTGATGGCGTCAAAGGTAAATTGAGACCATGTTTGGGTTTTTGGAAAGAAGAATTGAATGCTACCCCCTTCATTTTGGGTGTTGTTGAGCACGGGTATAAGATACCTTTCATCACGGCGCCCCCAGCCTTTTACGCTAAGAATAATAAATCTAGTTTGGATCATCCCGTTTTCGTTGAGGGCGCAATTGATGAATTGTTACGTAATAGATGCGTAGTCGAGGTCCCGCACAGGCCTCATTGTTGTAACCCTTTGACAGTCGCGCAAGGTAAAAAATTGCGTTTGGTTTTGGACCTTCGTCACCCCAATCAGTTTGTTGCAAAAATTGATTTTAAATATGAGGATTTGGCTCATATAGCTCAGGTATTGGGCGCAGGTCAGTTTTATTTTTCTTTCGATTTGAAGTCGGGCTATCACCACGTTGATATCTTTCCCCCTCACTGTGAATTATTAGGTTTCGCTTGGCGCCATTCCGATTGCGTGACACGTCATTACGTGTTCACTGTCCTTCCTTTCGGTCTTAGCAGCGCGTGTCATTTGTTCACTAAGCTGACGAGACCATTGGCCTATTATTGGCGCTCGAGCGGATTAATGGCATACATCTATATCGATGACGGTCTCATTATTTCACCTTCTTTGGATGTTGCCGCGTCTAATCTCGCGTTGGTTAAGCGGACTATTGCAAGCAGCGGTTTTGTTCCCAGCGAAGCCAAGTGCGTTTGGGTTCCGTCTAGCAATATTCAATATTTGGGGCTCGTCATTGATTCGCCTTCCGCTTCTTTCCGGGTTCCTCAAGCTAAGTTAGACGCATTGCTGTCGTCCATTGACGATATCCTGCTGCACTCGTCAGCGTCCGATTCGATCCCCGTCGTTACTCGCGCATCTTTTGCAGGACGTGTAGTGTCGATGTCTCTGGCTGTCGGGCCAGTATCGAGATTGATGACCCGCGCTACGTACCGCGCGATCGAATCTAGGTCCTCTTGGTCTTCCTCTGTCTTTGTACCGGAAGATGTTGTTCGCGAGCTTAGGTTTTGGCGGGAAAACATCGCGTCCCTCAACGGTTTTCCCTTTAGATTTCGCCTTGCCGCGACGATGCAGATTTTCTCGGATGCGAGTGGCTTCGGTTATGGCGCTCACGTCCAGGGGCACTTGCGCGTTCACGGTTTGTGGTCGTCGTCGGAGAAGATCACCAGCTCTACCTGGCGTGAATTATCGGCGGTGCTCCGCGCACTTAAGGCATTTGCTAGCTTGTGTTTTCACCAGAAGATTCGATGGTTTTCGGACAACGCGAACGTGCCCCGGATTATTAAACACGGTAGTACCAATCCGACCCTGCACCGCTTGGCGTTGGACATTTACATATTGTCATTCGCAAGACATTATTATTTTGCCTGAGTGGCTGCCAAGAGAAGAGAATACGCTAGCAGACAGTATTAGCAAGTTTAAGGACTGCGATGATTGGTCTGTTGACGATGCTACCTTTGCTCGATTGGAGTTATTGAGGGGCCCCCACACGGTAGACAGGTTCGCGTCTCCCCACAATGCGAAGCTGGCTGTGTTTAACGCCAGATTTTTGTGCGCGGGGGCGTCAGCGATGGACGCCTTTTGCCAGGATTGGGGGGTGGGTAATAATTATTTTTGCCCGCCCGTCTCTCTTATACCCCAGGTGGTCACGCGCATGGCCTCGTCCCTCGCTACCGGGACGTTGGTCATTCCAAAATGGCGAACAGCGCATTTTTGGCCGTGCATCTGCCCCGATGGCAGGCATTTCCATCCGCGTGTGTTAGATTGGAGGTTGTTGAAGGTGTCATTTTCACCTCCTTCCCTCGGCAGTCCGGCGCTGTTCTGTAGGGACCCGTCCTTCCTTATGCTAGCATTGCGATATGACTATAAGCTGCCGCCTAGGGCGTTCAACTCGGGATTTTGTAGCACAGACCTCGGTTATTGCTCAGATTGCGTCTGAAATGTTATGCTCCCTTTACCGTTATCGGCGAAGCGTTGTAAGTTTGCGATTTAATTAAGCATGATATTATTTTATCGTACACCGCCTTTGTTATAGGATGTTATGGTAGCCGTGTATCGGCGTTTTTTATTCTATGCGGCAGAGACCGTTGCATAATTATTACGAATGTTATTTTTCGCGAGTGCCGAATTTGTTTGTGAGAAGGGCGCCCACATAGGGCATGAAGCCCCGCCTTGCCATGGCGACCGACACGGTATCGGTATACAGCCTCTATGAGGCGCGATTATTGTTTCGTATTGACTGTCATTTTGCTTGCTAGAAAGGCGCCCACATGCGGCAGGAAGCCCCGCCTTATAACGTTTGTATTGAGAAGTGTGATTTTATTGTTCGTTCGTAGGGCGCCCGCTATGGGCCGGAAGCCCTGTCTTAATGAATCGGTAATTGACGTTATGTTTGTATATAGCTAATTGCTTGGCCGGGAGCGTCATTCGTGTTCGAATTGCTTGAGATGATTAATTCATCAGTGCACCCCCATTTTGTACGCGTGCGGAAATACCGTTTTTTGAATGCCATGTAGATTTGCTAGAATTGTCTATTCTTTTTATTCTAAGCGACCGTTTTCCTACTTTGGCGTTTCTCGACCGCTACCGATGCTCAGCATTACCATTATGTTCAAACCCAATTTCGTTTCCCCTTGTGTTCTTATTGTGTTGTATTTGTGTTGTAGTGCATATGTATGGTTTACCTAGAGGTAAATATAGAAAGGAAATTAACTTTCTGACGTAGTAACACGTAGGAAGAAAGTGCTATTTCGTTTCGTTATTGAACGATAGGCTCCCGCTCACCGCTTCGGCGAGCACATTGTGATTACGTAATGAGCGATTCCTTTGGTAATTCGGTTTTCCCGCGCTCTGCGTGTATGAGCTCATTCTCGCTCAAGCATCCACACCGGTACCCCCCCCCCCCCCCCCGCCTCTATTCACTATTTTTTACGTCGAGTTTTCGTTTTGCTGCATGCGCAACTGTCCCATTGAGGTGCATGTATATGCTTCAATGACCTCCCCCCCCCCCCCTATATAGCAAGGAGCCAGGGAGTGCGCCCTCGTTTATGCACCCTTGGACGCACCCACGTTTCCCCCAGCAGATCTGGGTTTTTTTCGTGGCCTCCGCATGCTAAGCCCCAACGCTAGCACGGTGCTGAACGCCTTGCTCCCCCCTTCCCCACACTTATTGTGTTTTGGATAATGAATGTTCTTGTTGTTGTTTGGATTCTTGGGGTACTTCATACGTGTGTACCTGTATTCGCCTATATTTCGTTATTGTAATGAATCGTGCGTTATTACTGTGCTGTTTGCGCATACATATGCAGTAAGCATCGAGTTGTGCATAATAACTCGGATTCGATTATATGAACGGTTCTCATTTTCCCATTTTCGCTCGGTTTCGAGCCGACCTCCAGATACTTGGACGAGCAGAGTGGATTCCATATCCAGCCCATATCTCCGGTCCTTGGCGCAGAGCACCTTACCAGCCCTACTTGTCTCATCTAAAGCGTCCTCCACAACCTCCAAGTACCGCGCAGCATGGGGGAGATGGCTGCTATGGGCCCGCTCCTCGGATGACATCGTCCCCTTTCCAGTGCAGCCGTTTCACCTGTGCCTGTACATCTCACACCTGGCTTCTTCTAGCGGAGCGAAGTCGGCAGCGGACTCCGCGATCGCCGCTATCAAGTGGGCCCACAGCACGGTGGGCGTAGCTAGCTCTCCTACTGACGATCCTATGGTCAAGAGCGCCCTCCACGGCTTCAACCGCACGCATGCCTCTCCCGTCAGTCGGAAGGAACCCGTCACGGCGGATATCCTCGGCAGGCTCCTTGCCTCACTCGATCAGGGCAGCGTTTCTCTGGCAGACCTACGCACCCTTTTTGTTTGTTTCGTCTGCTACGCCGGCTTCCTGCGGTTCGACGATATACGCTCTCTACGGCGGAGAGACTGCGCAGTCTCCTCCGACAGGATGGTCATCCATCTCGCGAGTTCGAAGACCGACCAGTACCGGCAGGGGCGCGACGTCACGATCGCTCGGACACGTAAAGCGACCTGCCCCGTGGCTGTCGCAGAGAGGTATTTCGGCGCCCTCGGCGACCCGCTCGATTCTTCCCTCCCCCTCGTTCGCAGGCTCACCTCTTCCAAGCGGGGCCCGATTCCAACCCGGCACGCCCTGAGCTACACCAGAACCCGCGAGACCGTTTTGGAGGCCCTTAAACCCTTCGTTCCGGACATCGGTCTTTTTGGCCTGCATAGCCTGAGGTCGGGGGCGCTACGTCCGCAAGCAACGCGGGCGTTCCGCCCTTTCTCATCTCCCAGCACGGGAGGTGGAAGACCAGTAGAGCGAGGGATGCGTACATCAAGTCTGACCCTCTGACAACCTCCTCCCTTCCCAGTCCCTCGGCATCTGATAACACGTGTGTTCACACAGGACTTCGATTTATATGATTCCCATTTTCGATGCACTTACGCCATGTCAGGGCGTTCTTGTTTTTTGCGTAATAAACGGCGACCGCTACCGATGCTCAGCATTACCATTATGTTCAAACCCAATTTCGTTTCCCCTTGTGTTCTTATTGTGTTGTATTTGTGTTGTAGTGCATATGTATGGTTTACCTAGAGGTAAATATAGAAAGGAAATTAACTTTCTGACGTAGTTACACGTAGGAAGAAAGTTGTTATTGTTTGTGAAAAGCAATGGAGAAAATAAATATCATTGAAAAAAAAGGGGTTTTACTCAGGCGTTTGTAATTGTGTATGATGGAGTTATAACTATTAGTTTGTACCGTATCCCAACCATTAAACAGCACCATGTTGCATAAAATGAAATTAAATCAGAATGTCCTCTTCGATAATAAAAGTGAATACAAATGGTATAGTTTGATATCTGAAACACATACCACGCATTTATAATCGCAGTGTATTTTTGTTTGGCAATTCGTACTGCGTGCGCGCGCGGACGATTTTTAGATGCACTTTTCTCCAATAGGCGGCATCAAATTCATTTTATTTTTTTTTTACACCGGAATAGTTTATTTTCGTTTATTTTTCCTTTGCCGGTATTTTCAACTCAGCTAGATCACATTTGAAAATTTTCAACCCCATTCGTTTGCTAGATTTTTTATCACGAAATCCCTAAAGTTACCCTTGCATAATGTCCTAAAACAGCTCCCGATCCCATATCCGACTTTCCCATAGATTTTGTGTTGACTGCCGGTAAAGGGAGATGCGCATCCACCCCCTCTAACTTCCATTGATAATTGATACAAAAATTATATGTTGCCCTCTTGTGTTAAGTTAACATACATGACATACTTGTCTTTTTAGCAATAGCAGTTTGAAGAGCTGGAGCATGATACAGGAATGGGCCCCCCAAATCTTCAAAATACAAACAAAAAGTGAATTTCCAAGTTTTAGGTTTGGCCATCTCTACTACTCACATGAAAGCAATCACACTGGCAACTTTACATGTACTGATGTTGACCGTGTATTGTATTGTCATTTTGATGAAAGTTGATGAAGAGTTGCATTGCACATTTAGAAAAATGTATTTAATTCTAAAAATGGCCGCCTAAAGGAGGGTTGAGCCATGCAGCATTATGGAGAGTTGAGCCTATCATTGGTGTATAGGGAAATAACACATTTTGAATCTATAGTGGTCCTTAAAAAGTATTAAAATCCCATCGCATGGCAAAACTGAAGCATAATTACGTTGTAATACAAGTTATTTTGTTGGTATTTTGATTCGAGAGATTATTTTTGGTGTATCGATAACTTTATACGAGTTACTATTTGATGTGATTCATTATAGTTTCCAATGCCGTTGGAGAGGTGCCACAAGTCTCACAATGACATGGCACAAGTCTCCTCGTACCGCAGGAGAGTTGAGCCATTTTACAATTCTTTTTTAATCGATTGCTGCGTTTGTACGCAATGTTCATGAATAAAGCTAGCTGATGTAAAATAATAAAAGCCCAGTAGTTTGTGTTTTAGTATGATACAAAAAAATCATTCCAACTAAGAATTATTTGAAAAAATTGCTAATAATAAAATATAAAAATGGCTCAACTCACCCGCATCTTCCTTCCTCCTGATTTGCCTCATCAGAAACAAACGCAGATTCAACACGTTTTATAATGTCATGTGATATAATGCTACAGTCTACCGGTATGCCAAGCTGTAAAAGATTTAAATTGAACCAGACATTACAGCAACAGAGTCTTGTTCATCTTTGCCATCACACTTTCCTAATTTCAATTAAGTTGAACCGCTGAATAATCTTTGCCGGTTGATATGTAGCCTATACCCGATTTCAAACGCGATTTCCGATATTTTCAACTAAAAGGCAACGGATAGCAATCATCATGTGTCATACATTACATTCCATCTAAAGGAAATGCATACATTTAATTTGAGATCCGAATGACAGATAGTTTAAAATGTATGGGGAACAAATTACTTTGGATGCCGCCTATTGGGTCCCGCCGGCTTTCTAGTTGAGACACGGTACCGTATAATGATGCAGATTTTTGTTTTTGATTTTGGTTTTTGACCAATATTCAACTATAGGTCTAAATGAGTTGAGTTAACCCCCCCCCCCCCCCCCCCCCCACTCGGGGTTGGAGGGACCGCATGCGTGTTTCCTAAATCTCCGGTAAAGGTACATTTCGCGCGAAAAAATCCGGCCCGAGAATTGTAAAAAATGGGGGTGTAATTGACGCTTTACCCGGAAGTTTCGTTAAAAAAGTTTTTTTTTTTTTTTTTCTCTCTCTGTTTGGACTCCTGAGAAATTTAAAAAGGTTATAAAATATATTTGTTTACATTATTGTGAAAATCATAGAAAATTGATCAAATCCCGGGATCAAATTCCTGAAATTCCTGCTAGCTCACCTGAGATAGGGGGTACATTGAGCAGTGATCCGGATTTAGGGGGGGGGGGGGTCTACAAGGTAGGAAAAGCCCGGGGAAAAGCCTGCGAAAAGCCCGCGAAAGGGGGGTTCAGAAATGTTGGCATTCCGGAGATAGGGAGGGGGGGGGGGGGGGGTGTTTTCTAAGGGAGGGAACGAGCATATATGCGTACCCTAAATAATAGGGGGGGGGGGGCGGGAGTTAAACTTAGAATCTTTGACTTTGTGAAACATCCCCATTATTATGGTACATGATCATCAAGTCGCGCTCTTGACTAATTATACAGTTTACTAGTTTACTACCCGGATCGACTCGCCGCGCGCCACGCCCCGCGCGCGCCGTACGTGCGGCACGTACCGGAGCTCCGATATATATATGCATCCGACCGTATTTGACGCGTACGTGTGCTGCTGCTGGATCTTTATTTAGATTTACTGCTAAGTTCGACTGTTCGAGGCAATTAATTTGAGGGTTCCGAGATCGGTTTATAAGATGTCACGCAGAGTATTACGGGGGCAACCTGTGCCGGTAAGTGAATGGGTATAGAAAACTAAGAAAAGTAAACATTTGTCTGGTGGTAGTCATCATGCATTTATCAATCACTCTGAATTTTTGATTAACCAACATGAAATGTTATGTGTGGGCATATACATTGAGCAATCTCAAAACGAAAACATTATCTCATTTAACTATGATCAGCTCTGTGCGTAGCACAGAGCTGTGAATTACTGACGATCGAAATGGTGTAGCGTTTTTGCGATGAGGTGTTTTTATCACCTTTAATTATAATTTTTTTGTATTTGGTTAACCTTTTCTAGAGAACAAAAGTGCGTTTTATCTGCGCGCTACATATAAATTATATGAAAAGAATAATAACTTACCTCAAATTGATGATTAATCCCAAACGGCTTCGCACAAATATTCGAAATTGTCCTGTCGCCTCCAAAGTCATCGGCAATGCATGCTGGGATATATAGGCGAGGTTTTATTCCGGTTCCGCGCGTAAGTGGCGATCGGTTGACTAATACATATAAGCCAGGCCACTGTACTCAAAGTCAATGTTAACCTAACCGCCTGGCATATACATCGCTCGAAATCTTGCAGGAACATGTTTGTAGATGGGCGATGAGGTGTTTTATCCTCTTTAAGCAGATTTTTTTTAAATTTTGTTTACTTGTACTGCACCCTAAAATACCTATGTACGACGGCGCTACACAAAATTGCTATAAAAAGAATGATAACTTACCTCAAATTGATTATTTATGTCGATCGTCCTTGTTAGAATCCGGCTTTTTTTTTCGATCCGTCGGCATCGCACAGCGGGATTCTAACAAGGACAATCGACATAAATAATCAATTTGAGGTAGGTTATCATTGTTTTTATAGCAATTTTGTGTAGCGCCGTCGTACATAGGTATTTTAGGGTGCAGTACAAGTAAACAAAATTTAAAAAAAATCTGCTTAAAGAGGATAAAACACCTCATCGCCCATCTACAAACATGTTCCTGCAAGATTTCGAGCGATGTATATGCCAGGCGGTTAGGTTAACATTAATGAGTACATCTTGGCTCGTACGCCAAAGTTTGACCTGCGACCTCACGCATGCGCACTGTGGACACAAATTCGGATACCATTTTGGAATTTTTGCTTCTTACCACAATCTGGACGATAAAAACCTAATTTTGTGAATTAATACACCGAATGGAGCCTCATGTATCAAGACAGTGGACCATTGATGTCCATGGATAACATCCGTCGTAAGTATAAAACCAGATATAAATTGTATAGTATCTTATATACTATTTTTACCAATAATTGTTACGACCGATACACCTAACACACACTTCAATATGCCAGACTCTGTGCTACGCACAGAGCCTGGTTAGGTTATATCTCATTATGCTACACGCGCACGCCTAGAGAATATTCTGAATAAACTGGTATGAGAATCATGATAAAGGCAATATCGTGTATTAGGCCCCACCACTGCTATACTGTATACACTATGTAGCCAACTTATAGCCACTAAATCTGACCTACTATAGCCACTAAATCTGACCTACTATAGCCACTAAATCTGACCTACAGTATAGCCACTAAATCTGACCTATAGCCATTAATCTGACCTAGTATAGCCACCAAATTAGGGTTAGGGTTAGGGTTTAGGTTAGGGTTTAAAGGGTTATAGGGTTAGGTTATATGTATACAGTATAGCAGTGGTGGGGCCTAATACACGATTATGCCCATGATAAACATCGGTATATCTTTCCAAAATGCTAAATGTTGCGTTAAAATGTATGTGCGTGAACTTCGATGCTCCCATCATGATTCATACATTTTGCGGTCTTCAAAACAACAGACACTCAGTCTCAGAGTTGGTAATTAATTATCATGATCAAATTATGTGAATTGTGGATCACATAAACAATTTTTGTTTGCATTTGCTGGAATCGATATCAGCCGGCAAAAATATTTACCGTAGCTACACCAGTAACGGATCACTTTTTGGTGGATACAATTTCTTGCTAAGACAAAATATTTTGTATGGACTATCATATATTATTAGTATCGTTGGAAAGCTAAAATGGTGCAGATTACGAATATTCTAAATTCAAACTCATTCCGTCACTAATAAGCAAATCGCTGCACGTTTTACGAACCCCTTACGCTGCACCAGTAACAGATCACCACTACACCAGTAACGGATCACCTGGCTTTATTATCTACCAATTATCTTAATTTTTTCATCAAAGTGTTAGCAAATTAGCAATTAATATCCAGGAAAAATGTTACTTTTTAAACGTGCTTCCTTATTTAGTTATGGGGAGTTGAATTCCGCCACACATGATCCTTATGAAATGTTAGCAAAAATCACACAAAAACCCGATTTTACCAAAATATCCAAATAATTTTCGACTTTCAAGTTAGAAATATCACAGATTCTAGTGAAATACATTGTTACAGCAAAACAAAATTAATTCTGATCTTTTATTTTGTTTTTATAAGGATTTGAAAATGGGTGATCCGTTACTGGTGTAGATAATTTCTGCTGTAATTATACATTAAAATTTGCCTTTTTTTACTATAAGCCTGCACCCAAACACCCGGAAAATGCTGTGGGGTGTATACCAGAACATCTTTCTGTGTTACTAATATATAATTCTAGATCCGACGGCATATTTTTGTTTTTTAAACATCTTATTTTTAAAAATATTTTAATTTTTTTGCCTGTTTTTTTCTTGAAAATCTGAAATCTGTACATTTCAGGGAATAATTTTCCTGGTATCGCATCGCAATTTGCTATGCATTTTTGCATGATTGCTATACAAAATATCTTTTGTGTAGCAGTTTTCTTCCATAAAAGTGTACAGAATTTCATTTGAAATATTTATCCATCGGTTGAAATCGCTAATCAAATTTGAGGATGAAAATTATTCCCTGCATTTTGTCACTAGATGATACTATTTTGAAGGCTAATTTCTCACTTTTGCGCGATGATCATGGAACTGAGGTTTATCACTTTTAAAAAGGAGATGATAAAGTTGATATTAGATGCACATTCCTCTTCCAGTTATGAAAATTAAAACAATTCGATAGTCACAAACGTCTTCATGCATCAATTTGGGTAGGTGATCCGTTACTGGTGTAGAAACGGTATGTGTTGGATAGTGCAGCAAGCGGAAGAGGTTCATCTCCGCTGTCCAAGTTTGTCCAATCATGACATTGAATGGCTACCCCGTTCCCCGGACCCTTACTCCATGCGACTTCTTTCCGTGGGGTTATCTAAAGAGACGAATGTACTCGAGACCACCACCAGCCTACAAGACTAAACAACCTTACAGTAGTCTCGGGGGCCCCCCCCCCCCCCCCCAATAATTTCCAAAAAAACTTTAAAGATGAAGACCAGTTTTGGAAACGCCCCCCCCTACCAAAAAATGAAATGGAAGGTCTTATTACCAATCATGTGAAAGAATATGTTTTTACTAATACGGGATGATACAAATTTTGCCTGGAAACCGCCTACTAATTGATATATTTGGTAAATTATCATATCGATCCGGCCCGGCTAGATATCTCGCCGATGGTCGTATGGTTGATACAGCCACGTGCGATGCGTGTAAATCCTATGGCAAATGCGCACATGGTAATTCGCCCAAGCAAATCGCTCGAACGAGCGTACGAATGTGGCCAGCGTAGACGGGCCAAGCTGACGGTGAATTTAGGCTCAATGTCAGCGGCTTTCATAAACTTTTTTACTGATTTTTCTGCATTTGACGATAGTACGGTTCAGATTTTTCCACACACGCTCCTTTTTATGTTATTTCAATAATACTAATCAATTAGTTTGACCAATAAAGCTATTTCCCACTACTGGCCTTTCCCTTTAAGAAACATGCATGATAAGGAGACAATTTGTAAAAGAAAAGAAAAAATACAGAAGGCCGATGTGCACCCCCAATCATTCACGTGCCAACCAAGCAATGCCACTGCGCCTAATATATAATCTTTGTCGTTTCTGTATTTCTCAATGAACAGATCTATATCCGCCTCACAGCGATAAACCAGTATGTCATCTGTCACCTGTGCAGTGGATACCTGATAGATGCAACAACAATTACAGAGTGCCTCCACACCTGTGAGTATAACTATAGGGCAATTCCAAGCAAACATTGACATAAGCACCCATTTTTCAAATTCGTCGAATCATAACATATTTGGTATCAAATTAAAGCTTAAAGATCAAACTATTCAGAAATGCATTTTGTTCAAAAAAATTTTTGCCGTAAACTATTATTTCATAGGAATTAATTAGCATAAATTAATTTTCAATTATTTTCACAAAATATACTTGTAAATATTAAGCCTAAAAGACCTGCAAAAATAGGTTTTCATAACATTTTCTTTCAGTGTTGGTAAGAACATTACTTCAATTTATCAGATAAATATCTATTTCGGCATTTTCGCTCTTTGTTCTGCTTCAGTGACTGTTTCATTTATAGTCATCTATATGTCACGCTGTTACCCTAAAAACAGGTATTTTTAATATTTCTGGAAAAATATGAATGGGAATGAAATTATTTTTTGTTTCTTCTTCATTCACCCATAGAGCTATATTATGGATGCTAAATAGCAGCATTATCTTTTACCACTAATAAATCTAAGCAATATCAATTTGGTCACGCTGTTACTTTTTGGGTAACAGCGTGACGCAACCTACTTTTTTTTTGCAATATCTCAAGAATCGTTGGATGGATTCTGTTCAAACTTTGTACAAGACATGTATTCAGAGGTATGGATTATCTGATACATTTTGGGGCCATGAGGTCAAAGGTCAAAGGTCACAGCTAATTAATATGCAAAAAATATATTATTCTCAAGATATTTCAAGAATCCTTGAAGGATGACATGATAATTAATACTGGTATGCGTTCAGTGAAGTAGATGACCTGATTATAGAATTTGGTCATGGGGTCAAAGGTCAACAGGTCAAATTATTGTAGTTTATTTTTTATCTCACAAAAACATGCCATAATTAATGTTAGAAAGAGTACTGTAGATAAAAGAAAATTCTATGAAAATGTTTGGAGCACAGGTCAAAGGTCACTCGGATAATTACCAATTCAAACACAAAAACTTACTGACATTGAAATCATGTTACATGTAACAAATCACTTGTAGATATGCACTGTGCCGACATAAAATTAAACATTTGTATGCTAATTTGAGAAATAAGGTCAAAGGTCAGATGTCAAAGGTCTAATATTTCATTGTTGCAATTAAGTTTGTATTTTGGGTTTGATATTTGATGGTTCCTCAAACTAAATTCTGAAAAAGATAAGAATTTCAGTTTTGTCCCAAAACATTTTTGATCAATAGAGGGCGCTAGGCTGCAAATTTGTGTCATGCGAACCATCATTTCAGAGCATCTGGGTTATATTACCCATTCATCTAGTTCTGTATAGATTCTGGATGACTACATCAAAATTATATAATCTTATTCATCTCATCAATATCTCCCATATATATAACATGTACAATTCAGAGGTCACGCTGTTACCGTCACGCTGTTACCGTGCACAGATACGTTTATGATATCATATTTACTATGAACATTGGATTTTTTCTACATTTTTATTTGGATGTTCTAGCTTGATGTCTAGTACAAAGAATCAATGTGACAAAATTGCAAAATGTTCCTGTAGTTCACAGAGTTTGCTTAGTTTCTTACCATGTAAGAAACCCATGTCTTTTTGCCGTCACGCTGTTACCGCAGATATTGATATTCATAATTCATAATTTAGTGGGAATTTTGATTTTCTTTCCTATTGTAAATAATTGGTAGGATAGTGGGAACAGATGCATATCAAAATTTGGTTCTGGACATTTTTATTTTGTGAGTTATTTAGACTTTCATCATGAGAAACACCCTCCGACCGTCACGCTGTTACCTTGGAATTGCCCTATACATACACACACAAAAACAGTCAAACCTGTGTATCAGTAAAAGAAAGAAAAAAAAAGAAAAAAAGAAAGAGCCCCGGAAAATCATAAAAGAGCCCTCATTAATTTGCTTTATATTTTCTCTGCTGTGTATAGAGACCACAGAAGAACAAGAAAAGTGGCCACTGTAGACAGGTGACCTTTATCTAGACAGGTTCAAATACACTGCTTTCTCTGCAGGGACCACTTTTTGTGGCCTCGCTGTGCACATGTAGGCTGCTATGGACAGGTGGCCACTTACTTTTACAGGCAGGGTGACAGGTTTGACTTCTACCATTTTCTTTTCACTGCATAATTGCTATGAGAAAAAAATACAGCTCTCATTTTAAAACATTGTGTCATAATTAAGAATGAAAGAAGAAATTAAAGCAAAGAAATGGTCAAATTTTGTTCAATATTTTATACTTATATTGCAACGAACTATGACAACAATGATCAATATTTGTTGTTCTGTGGACATATAATGTACATGTAACCCTTCTTCTCCAGGCAGTAACACTGTAGACTGCCCCGTTGTGGGAACCAAACGGAGAGTATTGAAATAAACATAATTTAGTAGATTAACTGTACAGAAGAAATAATTAGTTGTGCACGAGTATCAAAATATTGTCATGCATGTGGAGGTACAGAGCGGTCTAAACAGAACTAGGTTAATTTGTGCGCCCTAGCCCCTACGTTGTAACACTGGAGCTTGTATCATGTATGTGGTGTGGTGTGGCAAGATTGGTAGAGCGCGCGCTTTCCGATCATGAGATCCCGAGTTCGAACCCTGCCCACTGCGTTTGTCCTTCAGCAAGACAATTTATCCACTATTGCTGCTCTCTACCCAGGTGTATAAATGGGTACCGGTAGGAGGTGAAAGCCTTTATGTGAACGATCTTCTTGAGCCCACTGAGTGCTTGGAAGGAACACTCCCCAGGGAGTGGAGATGGTGCACACAATGTGTGCTGGTTTGCATTGTATCCTATGACCGGGGTAATAATAAAGATTGTAAAGCGCTTAGAGATGATTATCAATCGTGATAGGCGCTATATAAATAATAGATATTATTATGTATGTAATTTTGCACTATGCGCAGGGCATTAAGCGAATCCAAACATTTCCCACTAAATCCAATTGACAGTGCCCAGGGTGTGACTGGCATTCTCTCAAGATTTTCAGTTTAATTTGAAAGCAAATGCAATTTGCGTATTCTTGTTCATATTTAAAAAATGTATGTCATATTTCATTTATACATACATGTATGTATAAATTTATTGATTTTGTTACTTTCAGTTTGCAAGAGCTGTATAATCCCGTACCTGAAGAAGCATGACTTGTGCCCAACATGTGACGCCCTGGTCCACCCGTCCAACCCGTACCTCAGCATCAAGTAAGAAACAATGCCTCTTAATTAAAGGGACTTTAGTAACGTTTTCCAAATCCTCAAAATCAAATTGGAATTCTAGCGGTTCCCTCATACATTGTTGTATTTGTATTAACAATAAAAGCATGGGACAGGTTTTGGTCTTTCAAATTTCCCTTTCGTAAAAAAAGATATTTACGATTGAAGTGTTCAGATGTTAAATTATCCACTGGACCGCGAAAACTGTGTACAACAATATATTGTATCAACCACTCATCACTTTTTGCACATGTCAACAAAGTTACTAGATCCCTTTAAAGGGAAGCAATACTCCAAAATAATGTTCTGATAAAATATCATGAATGAAAGATAGTAGTTTTAGTACCGTATAAGGTGCACCCGTGTATAAGCCGCACCCCCAACTTTCTAAAAAAAAAAAAAAAAAAAAAAAAAAAAGATTTTTTTTTTTTTTTATTTTTTTTTTTAGGACACCCTGTATTTTTTTAAAGACACCCTGTAGTGCTGTTGGAATACTTACATCGCTGGTCTAGGGCATATCAAGGGCTTAATGTCAATTGTAGCTTTCATCATCATATACATTTTTTCGCATACAAAATAGTGGTTAGTACAAAAATTGCACACATTGAGCAATAACACTGGTGCTCATAAATATTCATATTCTTATTCATGAATATTCATAAGCACTTATACTCATTCAATATATGCAATTTTCTTAATTAACTAACAACTATTTTCAATTATGAGCAAAATTTATAACCACTGGTTAGATAATTGCATATATAATGAGTACCTGCTGCTCACGAACGTATGAATATTCATTAGCTGCAGTATTTGCTCAATAAACTTGCAATTTTTAAATTTGTAACCAATATTTGTTTTGTGTGAAAAAGGTATATCTTGCTGAATGCTACAACAGACAACAAGCTCTTGTCATGCTCTACACCAGTGTAATATGCATTGAACATGATTACAGGGTGTCCCAAAAAAAATTCTAAAAAAAAAAAAAAAAAAAATGTTTTTTTTTTTTTTTTTTGCTATACCCCCGACTTTGAAATTTTTTCCGACGGAAAAAAGTGCCCCTTATACACGGAGTTTTACGGTAGTCAATTCCACCAAACTGTAAACAATTTGTTTATAATTTGAAAACTCATTATCATACTAAATGATATATTCATTGGTCTGCAGGAGATTGTTATCAGTTATTATGGCTACAAGGATGTTTTTTTTATTTTTTATTTTTTTAACCAATATTTTAGTTATAGTCCCCGCTATAGCAAAACCCTGCACTTGTCGGTAATTCATGTTTTGAAGAAATGGGCATTTTAAGTTCACACAACGTGTGTAATATACTTATGATTGTAAAATTTAAACAATCATATCTTCCCCAATTATTGACCAATTTGTTAGAAAAAAGCATTAAATGAAAGCTCGTGATGAGGCCTTTCTAATGGTATGAAAATCTACATTTCAATTTTTACCGACAAGTGCAGGGTATTGCTATAGCCGGTCACATATATATCAACCCCATTATAATTTGTTTCTTATATTCATTTGTTTTTGTTGTTGACTCTCCCCGATTCTTCATGTCTAGGTTGGATCGTACAATGCAAGAAATTGTCTTCAAGTTGCTGCCTTATATTCAAGAAGGTAAGAAATGGTGAAGGGATGTTTAATAAATTAATCATTATTAATTGTTTTCAATTTTAATTTCAAGTAATATGGAAACAATAAATTGGAAATGTTTTTGACTTTGCAATTTCATAGTGTTGAAAAAATGTAAATATGAAAGCCGGAACATTTACCCACTTATAACTTTGAAAATATGTTCAATGTTTAGAATAGATAATATCTTGATGCTTTATTATCCAAATGGCTTATGTTCATGAGGTATTCTACGTATGATCCCTTTTCATTATATGGTCTATGATTTAATAAATGCACGTGTGGCAGTGATAACACAGTGCTACCAACATCTAACAATTTCATTTATAATTTGAAGAACATTTTTGCTTTAGTTAGAAGGTGAACTTTGTAAAACAGATGATGTACTATTTCATTTGATTTTAAAGGGATCTAGTAACTTTGTTACCAAGTGCAAAAAGTGATGCATGGTATTAACCTGTTCACTACGAGATTCTGAAATCTCCTTAGACTTTGTACACAACCCATCCGGTTCCCGTAGTCAATGGGTTAAAATGTGTATTGGTGTGATCTAATATGTCCAAAAAGTAATTTTAATTTTAATGTTAATTGGATGTTATTTGGCCGAGAAATGAGCCAAAATGCAAAGTGACATTCACTAACTCATTGCACTTACCTTGCACAGGGCTTAAACGATCCCATCTAGATAATTTAACATCCAAACACTTCAATCGTAAATATATTTTGAACAAAATAGAAATTTGAAAAAACGAAACTTGTCCCATGCTTTTATTGTTAATATGAATACTACGAGGTATGAGAGAACCACTAGAGTTCCAAGTAAATTTTGAGGATTTGGACAATGTTACTAAGTCCCTTTAAATCATTTGGTATGCCCATTTTTCATTCTAGATGAAGCTGCACGTGAGAAAAGATTTTGGAAGGAGAGAAACATGGAATCTCCCAAGAAAGGTATTTTAAAAACAAAATTGCAGAACTATAGGGTTGTTAGTTTTCTAGATAAATCTGGAATTCCAGATTATATTTTTTAATGGACAAACATATTTTTTATCTAATTGTACGTGAATTTAAACATAAGAACTGCTGATATTATATGGTAAGAACATATCTAATTTGACTCTGGAATCGTTATTATTTTATTTAAAATGTTCAACATTTTATTTTTAGGAGCACCATGATAGCACTCTGCTCATGATTATCTTCCAGACTTCTCTCATGGTGCTATTTACATCCCTGAAAACTATAATTTTTGCATAGTCGTGGCATAATTACAGGTAGTATGAAAGGAAATAAAAAGCCACCATTCCATTATGTTTGTGTGTACGTTAATCATTGGAGCATTTTACTGCTGGAATTTACAATTTCAAAGCAGTTTTGTCAACTCTTTCTAGTCAGAGATATGTCATGAATATTCATGGATTTTATTAGTAAATTCCATAATCATTCACATCGTTACAGGGAGAAAAAAATACACTGGGGCGGCGGGCGAATTCGCTAATTTTTTATATTTTTGTAATTTATTTATTTATTTTTTTTTTGGATCGTGATCGAATGCCAATCAGATGATCACTTACAGCATTAGAGCTAAATAGTAGCCCCTGAAATTCGAGAAAAAAAAGAGAAATTATAAAAGTAGCCCCCAAAAACTTCCATAAAATTAGAAAGGGAGCCCCCGAAATAAAAATAGTAATTTTTTCCCTGCATTGTTATTACCACATGGAATGCCAGGGATTTTACAGCTCTATTGAATGTGTGTGGATTGTGTGGTGCACATATGCAACCTTGGCACCAAAGGGGTTAATACAAACTATTTGTTGGAGCTTTTGGCCTGTATTCACAAAGGAGGTTTGTACAAACCATGGTTCAAATCATGGTTTACATCTATGGAATGCCAATTGTAAACTGATGGAGAGAGAATGTGTACCATCAACATTGTTAACAAGTAAGGAATTTACATTCTCTCTCCATCAGTTTACAATTGGCATTCCATAGATGTAAACCATGGTTTGTACAAACCTCCTTTGTGAATATGGGCCTTAAGTGTTCCTCATAACAGCTGGAATTAAAGAATGCAAACAATTTTTGCATTTTGTGTTTTTCCAGTTCCAGTATATATTTACATATAATAAAATTAAGTAGTTTATAGATAAACTTTTTTGTTGTTGTTTTTCTCATTAGTTGTTGATGTTCCAGAACCTGTGGTCTCACCAAGAAATGCAGAGCCTCACATAGCAATTGTCCTTGAGTATGCAGGGTAAGCATGGTTGAAGGGATATAGTAACATTTTGTCTATTATGCGCTATATTAATATATATTATTATTATTATTATTAAAATCTTCAAAATCCCATTGGAATTTTAGTGGCTCCCTCACATCTAGCTGTATTTGTATTTTGTATTACAAAAGAAGCATGGGACAGGTTTCGTTTGAATTTCCCTTTCGTTAAAAATATATCTACAATTGAAGTGTTGTGTTCAGATGTTAAACTATCCACTGGATAGTTGTAACCCTGTACAAAGGCAGTGCAATGAGTAAGTGAATAATATTCAAAGCAATGTGATATAATCACTTTGCATTTTTACTAATTTATTCGCCATATAACGTCCATTTAACTTGAAATAGTCACACGATACCCAGTGGACATATCAGATAACAATATACATTGTATCAACCATTCATATTCATAAAATCTTATTAAGTTAATAATGGATCACTTTGAACATAGAACCTGGTTATATTATTACAAATCCTTGTCTCGAATAAAGTTTGAACAGTACCTACTTTGTATTTTCCCATCACCGAGAGTAGGAAACTGGCTAAATTCAATCATTTAAAAAAAATAACTGTAAGGAATAAGGATGCCCGTTCTCTTCAGATATATTGCAGTGTTTTACATCAATGTAAAAACTATGCAAATTTTCAAAGTTGTAAACAATCTGTGAAACAGTGAAAGTGATACAACATGCAATCTGATAATCGTAGATCTACATGTATCTGCTATCTCTTGTCATAATACAATGCAAATTATAAATAATTTAATACACACTATGTCTATTACATCTGTTTAATAATATTTTCAACTCTTTTATTTTGTATTCCAGGGCTTCTGAAGGCTGTCCATCCATCAAGGTAAGTCTCTTGTAATTACCATAATAATTAGTAAAATGTTACTACAGCACCTGACTTGATTGATAATCATTTCTAAGCCATTGCTAGAAATTAACTTTGTTGACCCTTGTGGCCCAGTCGGGCTTGAAGTAAAAATTAAGATTTGTCAAATTCAAGTTGCACGAAACCTGAATTTGGAGGCCCCAAATAAAGAGAAACATTTTAAACTCTGTTACATTTGGTTGCCCATTTCTTGGTGGTCTGAATCTAATTGTTTGTGATTTATTCATGATTTTGTTGAAAACAATAAACAGAATAAGTTGCGGTTGGTTTTTTTTCCAGGGGAGGGGTGCGGGGGGGGGGGGGGGGGGGCACACCATATTTAGGTTGCTTACCACTGAAATTTGAGAATTCTTTATTTTATGTGCCCGACTTGCCAAATGTTTAATTTCTAGCACTGGAATACCACATCGATAAAGTATAAGAAATATTATGATTGATACGATTCAAATTGGAAAAAGATATGACATTTTATTTTTAATATTCTGATTTTAAAAAAATGATTCACCACCAACTTTTGTTTTCATCCTGCCAGCCTCTTGAGAAGAGATACATCCTGCTACCATGCCGTGTCACGGTCAGGCAGATTCAACGGTTCATCTCTCTCAAGCTCCACTTGGAAAGCCCTCTAGAAGTGAGTCTTATTATTCTGTCACACCATTGCCTCGATTCGTATATAATTAATCACAATAAAATACAATCAAGCCTGACTTTAGAAGCCACCTGTCTATAACAGCCAACCTGCCTGTAGTGGCTATCAAAAGAAAGAATGTACATCTTAAAAACATTTTTTGTTTAAACAATGTTGAAGCTACACATTTGGTAAAGATGCCAAGTGAAGGTCTATGTTTTCAGATGGTTAATTTCATTTGGGGCTGTTGGTTAGCAAGCACCAACAGCCATTTCTTCAAAAATTGGGCAATTATGTGGTTTCCACTGTTTGCTAGTCTAAAATTGTTAAATCATGGTTTACATAAAGCTCATACATATGTGAATTCCAGCCATTCACACTTTGTTTCTTGAATGTTTACTGTGAAGTTGACATGGAATAAGAAAAGTAAGTAATTTCTTGCATTCCTTTTCTATTTACTTTAGGTGGATATATTGTGTGATGAAGACATCCTGGAGCCAGACGTCACGCTGAAGCAGATTTGGGCCCAGTGCACCGAAGATCAGGTATGACCACTGAACTGAACATCGTAGAAGTAACATGAACATGAAGGCCTGAATTGTCATCAGTGGCACAACTTTAATCTGGATTTTAAAAAACACAGAAATTGTCAGTAACTGGCTAAACCGTTTCACACCTGTGGCATTTCACTATCCCATTGATGGTTGTCATTTGCCACCTGAGGCATTCTAATTGTTCCATTTCATCATCCAATCAATCCCTCTATTTCTGCTTAGGCATCGGGACAAACGAACGCTTGACATTCCTGTCATAGTATAGCCAGCTACCAGTGATGTAATGTCCTGAATGATCAAGGACGCAATATTACTGGTTACCGATTATACTAGGGAAAATGAAGAGAAACTTTGTGTGAACTTGCTTTTACAGAGGGATTCGCATCGATAAATTTCACATCATCATCATCATCGTAATCATCATCATCATCATCATCATCATCATCATCATCATCGTCATCATCAACATCGTCATCATCATCATCACCATCATCACCATCACCATCATCATCATCATCATCATCATCATCATCGTCATTGTCATCGTCGCCGTCGTCATTGTCGTCATCATCATCGTCATCATTTCTCTCCCCCACTTGATTCCACTCCCTCTCTCTTTCTTTCTCTCAGATGGAAGATGGTCTGCTCTGTCTGTATTACAGCATCACCAAGGAACAGGGGAAGTCACCCTGAGCATCTTCATAATGTGTGTTTAGTTGAATCTGAAGTATATGCAAGTCACCTTGAAGCCAGCAAAGGTGAATTTGAAATCTAAAAGATCAATTTAAAGGTGACCTTGAAGTCTGCCGCAACACCGTGAAGTCAGTGAAAGTGACCAGAAAGTTTAACAGATCAACTTGAAGTCAGTGGAGGTGACCTTGAAGACTGACACAACACCTTCAAGGTCTGTGAAGGCGACCTTTAAGTCTAAAAGATCACCTTGAAGCCTGTGAAGGTGACTTTGATGTATGTGAAAGTCACTTTGAAGCTAGAGCTATTCACTTTAAATCCAGAGAAAGTCATCCTAAAAACCTGCGAAGGACTATTCCAAGGAAGCAAGAGTAACAAACTGCTACAAACCATGCTGTTGCCTAGCACAATGTGGTGTAGTATTAAAGTACCTGGTATTTGATGTGCTATGCTTTCAAGACTGGGTGCTCCTTTTTTTTTTTTCAAGGATGGGATGGGGGGGGGGGGGGGGGGGGAGGTGGCGGAGGATGTGTCTTGGCTATTTTATACCATTACAATTTTAGGGACGTGTATGTAGCTAGTACATTTTAGGGAAATAATTTACTCTCTTTTTTAGGCTGGGGGCTCCTTTTCAAGCTTGCCTATATGAAATAAACACTCTTAAAGTTGTTTTGAATTGAACTCTGCATGTATGTATGTGGGTTCTTTTATCAAACTTTTTTGTTGGGGGGGGGGGGGGGCCTTTTGGGGCAATTTGGGGCTAAATCGCCACGAGCGCCTGTGTAATTTTTCTTTTAACTGGTGTTTGTATTAAGAATACCCTTCTACAATTTATCTATAGGCAGGGTTCAATTTTATTTAATTTTTTAACTATTACCTCATAGCTTTGGTGGGCATGTATTATCAAGACTTTTCCCATTTTAGTGGGTAGGAACCATTCTCACGTGATGCAAGCAAGGAAACATAAACATGTTACAGAATATGACTGTTTTTTCTGGCTACCCATGCAGTCACAGGCAGCATAGATTGTGACTGCCTTATAAAATGCTTGTGACCTGAAGCTACATGTATCTTCGAGCAGCCCTGGTCTAGTCGAGCCCTGATAATCAAAACGTTGAAATAAATTAATAAACATACAGTCACACCTGTGTTTAGTGACCACCTATTATGGGAAACAAGAAACAAGTGGCAACTGTAGAGAGAAGATCTCTATAGACAGGTTCCATTACATAGTTTGCCTCCGCCTGGGATAACTTTTGGTGGCCACTCAGGCCTGGACCTGGTTGCCTGCCATATACATGTGGCCTCTAAAACAGGTTATAATTTAATTTCCTAATCATCTATGAGAAAAGTTTTGAGATATATGTTTCAAAAATTGACTGAGGATCTCTTTGAGGATGTGAGAAGTAATTAAAGGTGCATCTGTAAAGTGTCAGATATTGCCCAAAATGACATATGAGACTTCAATCGTGTACCAAAATCATTGTAAGATATGTCTGAATGATGTGTGAAAGTTTCATTGAAAAATAACACTGCTTTCCTGGTTAAAAAAGCGAAAATATGCGTCAGCTTTTACAACAAATTACTGTATGACGTGTATGAGGTTCATGACCGTTCATTAACGCTCTTGAGCTGAATGATAGATATCGTCATACTAAAGGGGCATTTGAAAAAATCTAACCCTATTTTATTATTCTCTTACCATTAGCTAAACAACAATGTAGAAGAGAAACGAGGAAGCTCCAAGTAATTTTCGTGGAGTTGGACACTTTACAGGCATCCCTATAATGTATATGTATATAGCACATATCGACAGTTGAGAAAGAGAAAGGCATTATGTCACTTTTTTTTGTTCTTCAGAGATAATCACGTTTATATGTTGGGAGCCTTGTAGAATCTCAACTTAACTCTCTTTTATTTTCAATAAATATTCCCCAAATAAAAAAACAACAACTATTATCTGAAAATTTAGCATGACATAGACAGGACTCGACACTAGCACTTGCCCGCTTGCCTGGGGCAAGTCAAGAATTAGTGTTGGGCAAGTAAAATTTAATAAATTGTCTAGCTTGCTTGCCCAATCGGGCAACTTTATAATTGTTCAACTATGAGAGAACAATGTAATTTCATATGTGTAAATCTCATCTAGAAGTAAGAGGGCAAGTAAATTTTATATTGGGGCAAGTAAAATGTCAAAATTGATGATTTTACTTGCCCGAACGGGCCAGTACAGAAAAAAAGTTAGTGTGGAGGCTTGACATCTAGAAAAGGCTCTGATTTACACGCCAATAATTAACTTAATACCCTTCTCATTCTCACCAGGTAATAATATAATGATGATTTGTGTCGCATCATGATAAAAACATTCCAGAGTGTGCCTGTAACATACACTTCCATGCATTATTTTGTCATACATGTATATTTTTGTATAAAATACACTTATGAGAAATCTTTACTTGTATTTAGCAGCATTCATATTTATTGATGTCACTCTTTTGTGTGCCCCTAGGTCTGGAGGTTGATTGAAGATTTTAACTCCTTGCCTACAATATCTTGCATTAAACATAGAGTTGGTGCACTTTCGGGATGTTTCACACAGATTTAACTTAAATTTTAAGTTAGTCTTTAAATCATGGTATTTGTAGTCGTTGAATAAACCATCTTCAAATGCAAACATTTGCTAATGATTGAGACTTTGAGACATTTTACAGCAAAACAAAATTAAATCTACTTTTTCCCCTCAAATTGTAGGTCATGTTTTCAAACGTTTTATCTTGAATTTTTACACAGTAACTAACAGTTTTCCATAAATTTAAGTCTAACCTCTGAGTTTAAAGGGAAAGTTTGCCGAACATATATTTACCTTTGATTATGTTCTCTACGCATTAAAACCAACATTGGCCCTTTGTGCAAGGGATGAGCATCATTCAAAATCACTCGCTGTACGGGCTAATCCCATTCATCGCATAAACCATGGAGGCTACCATTGATGTTTATGAAACTGAGATCACTCTAATATGTGACGTCAAACCCGAACTACTCTGCGAGAGCTAACAAAAAGAGGCCAAACTTGTTTGTTCGGGTTTGACGTAGCATTTCAGTGTGAACAATTCAAAATCCGGGTTTCAAAAAATATAATGACAGCGACCATGCTGTACGCGACGAATGGCATTAGCCCATACAGCGAGTGACTTGAATGATACTCCTCCTTTGTTCAGAGGACAAACATTGGACATATTTGCATGAAATTAATCAAAGGTAAATAGATGATGGGGAAACTTTGCCTTTAAGTTCAACTTGAAGTCTGTGACGCACCCCAAGCTTGATATGAAGAAAATAATTTGTGCATATCTACCTCCACTTCACCCCCAATTATATTCTAAATACAGTGCTAGCAGCTTAAAGGGTAGCCAAATGCTGGCATTTATTATTACTGTTACAGATAATTGCACAATTCCTGTCAATTCTAGATATTATTTTCTCTTGATTATCACTAATAATGGAAATAATCAATGTTTTAAAACAACTATCATCTGTTTTGACTAACCACTGGAGGCTGCCATCTTTTCCAACTGTACCAGATCAAACGTCATTTGATTGGCACTAAGAAAAGTGGGTATGTAACTACTGACATAGCAGCAGATTCATCAACAGCAGTACCATGCGGTACAGATGAAAAACATGTCAGCCTCCAGTGGTTACTAGTTAAAACAGGTGATAGTGGTTGTATAAATATTGGTTATTTCCATTATAATTCATACCCAAGAGGAAATAGTATATATGACTAGAAGTGACAAGAATTATGCACTTAATATTAGTAACAGTAAGCAAAAATTCCAGCATTTTGTTTCTCTTTAAGTCACATT
This sequence comes from Echinarachnius parma, assembly GCA_037951105.1. Lineage (NCBI taxonomy): Eukaryota > Metazoa > Echinodermata > Echinoidea > Clypeasteroida > Echinarachniidae > Echinarachnius > Echinarachnius parma. The sequence continues at coordinate 95,494 of JBAMJV010002779.1, read as the reverse complement.
TGAGTAAATGTGGAGATGAACATAATGTATGCACGTGCACGTGCGTGTGTGTGTGTGTATCTGAATCAACACTTTACAAGACACATGATCAAAATAGAAACAAATTTGTTGGTGGGTTCCCACACTGGGCACAGAATCCTGCATGAAACATGCTTCAAGAGGTTTGAGGATGTAATAAATGTGATGATGCTAACAAAATAAGCATACCGGTACATAATATTATACAAACAATATAGATAGGTACAGTGAAACCATGTTAGAACGAGTATGTTTGGTCCATTTAATTTACCTGGTTATTTTGGATATAATGTCGTATCGGGACTTAAAAACAACAGAATACATAGAAGCTGGGCCTGTGAAATTACCTCGCTATATCAGGTATATTAGGTTATAACAGAGCTTGTTACAAAGAGGTTCCACTCGATTAATACTGTCTTGTGTATGTATCATACCATAATCTTTAGAATGGTAGTACATTTAGTCTCTGTTAGATTAGGTAGACTTCTGCAAGGTATATCCCCCCCTCCCCTTTTAAGGGTGTACCTGATGAAGTGGAGCAATTAATTTCCTTGAGACATAAGTATGTTTTGCTAAGTCCTACCCTCTACAAGGAGGTACCCCCTTAAAAGGATCTAGTAACATTGTCCAAATCCTCAAAACTTATTTGGAACTCGGTGATTCTCAAATACCCATCACATTTATTTCTCAGATCAAATTTAAGGTGTCTGGATTGGGTTAAAAGATTTTGGTTGAATTCAATTTTCAATTAATTAAGTAGACGAATTCCAGAACATGTAGTTAAATTATTTCTTGCAGTAGGCGCTTTCCCCGTTGGTTTCGAGATAGAAGGACCCGCGGGACCCAGTGGTCATCTGGTCGGCATAGTAACCCATCTCTGGACATCCCTGGATGCCGCACTGGGTGCAGAGTCCATCTTGGTACCGGGCCCAGGTGGCGCACGGGTAGGCCGTAAAGGCGCAGTCGGTGGACCGAATGCTCTCCTCGAAGTAGTAGACCGCCCGGAAGTGGTCGCAGCTCAACTTAGAGAATCTACATCCGGGCATGTCACGGCCGCCGTTCGGGAAGAAGTCAGCGTGGCCGATCTGTTTCAAATGATCAATGACATAAAAGTGGAACTTCATTTATATATCAGTATCTTGTTATATCACGGTAAACAGTTACCAAGCTTGTTATAAGAGAGTTTGGTTGTACATGTATCTGATCTCTTTATAGAGAGATTCCACTGTATAATTCGGCCTCCTAACCCCCCCCCCCCCCAAAAAAAAAAAAAAAAAACTACCCGCTATGCCATTTATTACAACTGCACCCAACAACATGTTACCCTGCTCTATGGCATTTGTGTGCATTGTTACTCGCAAAAATGCGAGCTTGGCACGTTAGGAGTTGAGCCAAATATTTTACAAACTAATTGATGCGAATGAATGGCCAAATATTCCAGAAAAAAAAATCACTTTATTTTTAAATAAACGAATGGCTAAATATATTTATAATTAACTTGATTTGAATGATTTACCAGAATTTCAGCAAACATTTGGACGGCATCAGTTGTTTTTCCAAATGAGTCTACAAACGATTATATAAATGACTCACGCTTTCATCGGTTCCCATGCCAACCAATTCGCCATCGGAGTGGATGATGTCTACGAAATCGGCATCGGCCGTATCGAGTCGGCACTCCTCGTCGACGCCTCGAAACTCCGGGCCTGCCGGGTCAAGACCTGTAGGAAACAAGATTCCACCCTTACATTCCTTTCAATTTCAATTTCAGTTTTACAGTGGAACCTCATTATAAAGAGCTCTGATATAACAAAACCCTCTTATAACAAGGTTATACAGTGGAACCATGTTATAAAGAGCTCTGATATAACAAAACCCTCTTATAACAAGGTAATACAGTGGAACCTCATTATAAAGAGCTCTGATATAACAAAACCCTTTTTATAAGAAGGTAATACAGTGGAACCTCATTATAAAGAGCTCTGGTATAACAAAACCCTCTTATAACAAGGTAATACAGTGGAACCTCATTATAAAGAGCTCTGGTATAACAAAACCCTCTTATAACAAGGTAATACAGTGGAACCTCGTTATAAAGAGCTCTGATATAACAAAACTCTCTTATAACAAGGTAATACAGTGGAACCTCATTATAATGAGCTCTGATATAACAAACCCCTCTTTATAACAAGCTGGTCCCAGTGGCCCAGCCCTTTTATATTATTTTGTTTTTTACCCTGTGGTAATTATAACAAGATACCTGATACAGCAAGGTGGTTGTCGTGGTCCCAAGGATCTCGCTATAAAGAGGTTCCACTCAGTGAACATGTTTTTCCACATCTCTTAAAAAACAGAAAGTTCCACGCTAATTTCTATTCACATTCAATCTTATTACATTCTTGAACACTAAATAGTCCACCCTTAGTTTGATTTTCAACAAATTCTATGTTCATCTCTTACAAAACGAAATAATCCACCCGTATTTCAGTCTTCAGAGTTTCAATTTCAATGTTATTTCCAACTCCCCCTGCTGTTTCTCATGGGGGCCCTTTTGGGACTGTAAATCTGTCTAAATCAAAGTTCCTCAAGCCCCCACTCCAAAAAACGACGACAATCAAAGGAACTAACATACAATAAAAACAATTAATAATGTAAGTGTAGTTTTAATTTGTCGCATACACTCAAAAAACAGAAGTGCTGTTTTTAGCACTTGGAGGGCTACATTCAGCACCTTTTCGGTGCTCGCATAGGGACAGCACAGCCTGTGCTGGTTCGGCACTAGTACAAGTGCTAGTTAAGCACCACTTGAGGTGTTACCGAATTTGCACGTTTGGTGCTAAGAAATCCACATTGTGTGTGATGAATAAAACCCATAGTGCTAACAAATAATACGGGGGGAGGGGTGGCTTCCGTTAACTCGGAACTTAATTTAGCTCATATGCATTTCGTGGTAAAAGAAGCAGGAAAAAGATGTCCGATAGTAGGATTCGAACTGGGGATCCACGCGTCCAAGTCAGACGCGATACCGACTGAGCTAACTCCCATCACGGAATCCGAACGCACTCTAAGGATAGTATCATACAGTCTCTATTGTTGCGAATTTAGCACGTTGTGGTGCTGTTCTCACAGCAACAGTTTTCAGCACCGATCTGTTAGCACCTCGCAGACTTTTATTCACTACTTACACTTGTGGTGCTAAATTTGCTCCTCCAGGTGCACGATCGCGAGCAGCACTCGTTTTTTAGCACCTTCATTTTTAGAGTGTAGTCGGGCGAGTAAAAATAGCAATAACACAATTGTTGTGGCCCGATCGAAGCTCATTATTGGAGGCCCCTCCCGACCGGAAAGAACACAGTGTGGACCACAATGTGAATTCACTGCATGTTATTATATTGGAGCGTTTTTTTCACAGTGTGAACACACTGTGAAATTGCCGAGATACACAGTGTGAGTGCACTTTTTTACACACTGTGAACGCAGGCAATTTCAAACTGTGGCGGCAGTGCGCTCCCAGTGTGTTCACAGTGTTTAGTTGGTTTTCACACTGTTATTATAACGCTCCAATTTTACACTGTAGTTAACATTGTGTTTACACTGTGTTCACACTGTGGCACGGCTCAGCTGGCCAGTGCTCATTTCCCGCTCATTTTCACCCGTACAATACACACCTGTGATGCGAGCTAAGCCTGGCTGGTATTCTCCCGCGTAGCCAGCTGTATGCGCTCCCAGACTATGCCCAATCAGATGCATATCGCCGTACCTCGCTCCCTTCTCTCTGATTAAAAAAAGGGAACGAAGGATAACACCAGAAATGGTCGAGGCGAATCAGCATGAAAATTTGTTAATCTTGGGTAAAAACTCGCAATATCGGCCTGTTTATTATTATGATACTGGTGTTGTAATGATTAAACCACTATTTTTTACATTGACTATAGATGAGGATTATGATGATCATCTTCATCATCATCATCATCATCGTCGTCGTCGCCGTCGTCGTCATCATCTTCATCGTCGTAGGCGTCGTCGTCGTCGTCATCATCACCATCATCACCATCATATCACTATCACCATTATCGTCGTCATCGTCATCACGACCATCATCATCATCACCATCATCAACATCGTCGTCATCATCATCATCATCATCATCATCTTCTTCATAACAGCAGCAGCATCATCAACATGATCATGATTATCATCATCATTATCATCACCATCATCTTCATTGTCATCTTCACCATCATCATTGTAATAATAATAATAATGATAATAATGATGGTGATGATGTATGATTTATGATTATTAAAACAAACAATAACAACATCGATACCAACCTGTTCAGCACTCGGGCCAGTAGTGCCAACTCCCGCCCCACGACTCGGATGTTCTGCGTACACAGGTTGTACCCCGCACTGGACCCGTCAGACCAGTCGACCATGATCACGTTCACGCTTTCCTGAAACAAAGAAACAATTCATTATTTTGTTAACCATAACAGTTGCACTCTCACCCAATGACGTAGCAACGGGGGGGGGGGGGGGGGGGGGGGGGATACGTGCCCCCCCCCCAATCATTTGAAGAAAACAATAGGAAAAACAAAGAAACACATCAGGTACCCCCCCCCCCCCCCCCCCCCCATTAATGTTACGTGCCCCCCATGCGTGCCTGACCATGCTACGCCACTGCTCTCACCATAACCTCAACACCAAACCCTAACCCATAACCCCAACCCCAAACCCTAACCCCAGCAACTCGTAATGCCTGCACCGGTCATGCCGGTTGTAACCCGACCATGATAACAATTGCCTTGTTGTATCGGTATAATTGTTATAACAAGCTCGAGGTATAAACAAGCAAAATATTATAAAGAGCTTGGATCAGCAAAATCACCTTGTTTTAATAAGAGGATTTATTTGTTTTACTTGAGCAGAGCCCTTCTTTATAACGCTGTTCCACGGGTTGAAAAAAAATGACGATAAATGTATCTAAAGGGATCTATACTCCGCACAAAAAGTTCCGCAATCGAGGTTTGCGCATTAATAACTTTTCTATTAGGTTATTACCATTGATATATTTGGTATCATTGGAAAGCGTGAATTCTCCCCTTTACATTGATATAACATTTGATATGAGTATTTCATCATGGAATGTGCATTGCATCCAAATGTAGGGCAAAGTCAAAAATGAAATGTTGCAAAATGCACTGATTCTGTCAACAAAGGGCGTTCCTTTTGTTTGAAGATTAAAATGTGGCTTGAATGCCTAGTACGTTATTACCATTCATAAATTTGGTATCATTGTAAAGCGTGAATCCTCCTCTTTACATTGATATAACATTTGCTATGGATATTTTATCATGGAATGTGCATTACATCCGAATGTAGGGCAAAGTAAAACATGAAATGTTGCAAAATGCACTGATTTTGTCAACAGTGTGCCTTCCTTTTGTTTGAAGATTAAAACGTGGCTTGAATGCATTACCAACTCACCCCCATTCAAGCCAAGGAAGGCACTCTGTTGACAAAATCAGTGCATTTTGCAACATTTCACTTTTTACTTTGCCATACATTTGGATGCAATGCACATTCCATGATAAAATATTCATAGCAAATGTTACATCAATGTAAAGAGGAGGATTCACGCTTTCCAATGATACCAAATTTATGAATGGTAATAGCGTAATAAAAAAGTTATTAATGTGCAAACCTCGATTGCGGAACTTTTTGTGCGAGGTATAGTAACTTTGTTGAAATGTGCAAAAAGTGATGAATGGTTGATACAATGTGTATTGTTGTGATCTTATAATTGATGTCCACTGAGTAATGCCTGACTAATTCACGTTAAATGGGTGTTATATAATTTATGGCCGAGTAAATGAACGAAAATGCAAAGTGATCATTCCCAAACTCATTGCACTGACTTTGTGCATGATATTTAACATTCCTGTGGATAAATACAAAATCCAAACACTTCAATTGTAAATAATGTTTTTAACGAAAGGTAAATTTGAAACCAACCTGTCCCCATGGCTGCTTCTAAGTCCCTTTAATACGAATACAACAATGTAAAGGGGGAACCACTATAGTTCCAAGTAAGTATTGAGGATTTGGAGAATGTTACTTGATCTCTTGAAAACGTATTCGAAATATCAAATAATTTATAATAAGCACATATGCAATTTGATCCTAACTCAAGGAAAATAATTGCTGAATATAAACACAAAATTAGTAGATAATTACCATTTCAAGAAAAGAGTCCTTAATCTGCAAAAAGTAGGACGAGAAAATCGTGTCGGTGTAGCCATGGATGACGAACTTCGTTGGCAGACGAGCATCGAATAGAGAGTTCCGGATGTTCCCGCCATCCGAGCGGTTGAGAAGTTGGTAGTCATCGGTTGGGACGTTGAGCCTCGTGTAGAGGTAGAACCGAGTGTTGATCTCCGCCGGCTGGGCCGGGGGAAAGCGCAGCGAGTGGCAGGAGTTGGAATCGTCAAAACAGCCCAGATCTCCGTAGCATATCTCGGCTCCCAGCGCTTGAACTATAATTTCGCATAAAAAACAAGATGTAATGTTCAAAACGAAATTATCAGAATCTTATGGTATAGAAAACCGAGAAAGTATACTGAAAAAATAACCGTTGCATTACGATTATAATATGCCTGTTCAAGCAAGGAGGTTTAATTTGGTTCAAGACATCCATGATTCAAATTTATATTGAAAATGTTGACAGATCACAGATTGGTTTGGGCTTTGTAACTCGCCAACAGCCTTGATATAGAAGTCGTAGATGTATAGGGTCATTACGACTGTAAGGCCAAACACTATCACGTCAGACCTTTAATAATTAATGAATCGGTTTCTTACTTCTTATAAAAGTAATTATTTGTATGATTTTGAGACAATTTTAATCTAGCTATATCTTACCAAAGCAAGTCACCAAGACCGCCAAGAACACGAGCAAAGCGGTGACTTTCATCTTTATACACGAAATATTGTAACTGTCCCAAAATACAAAAACACAATTTTGACCAAATTTGATATTGAGCGAAGATTTCTCTGCCACCTTATTATATAGAGATTTATTTATGAGGTTACTTCCAGTCAATTCTGAAGATACGTCAAAGTGTGTATATTAAGTCGGTAAAACCCATTCAATTATTTGTATAACAATTACAACGAATCGAGCCGTGTGTGGATGTGGTACCTTGAACTTCGAAGAGATAATGATCATTTAAACAAACTTTGAACAATAATGAATAATCCATCTAACTTACGTCAAGAAAATGCAAATAGTAAGTCGCCATTCTTTTTTACGTATAGAATAAACATGATAAAGACAGATGATTAATATATCTGTCTATATGATACCGGAAGTTTTCTTCTTTGGAAGCATTGGTATCAATTCTGCTATTTAAAGTTTGTAAATTAACACAAAATTAATGATTATTTGTGATAAGTAAGTTTCGGAAGTTCGTTATAACAATTAAGATCGATCGACATTTACATACTGAAAAATGGTTATAAGAAAAGACAAGATCTTAGAAAGTATCTATGCCTTACCGTTTCTCTCAAAAAGAAGTAAAGACAGCAGTATTCATTTTTGCCATCGCTGAAATTGCCCAAAATGATAAAAGAACATATCTTTGAATAATAAAATACCAAAATATCATTGAATATCATTACATTTTCTAAGCAAACTAGATCAACGACTCACTAATCTGATTAAGCATTAACAAGAAGAAAACAAATCATGTTTATTATTATTTACATTACAGACTATACAGACTATATATTAACACAATTTAGTGTATTTTACGTTTTTGTTTATTAATCCGTTTGATTTTGGGCACACATATTGCACGTACGTGTCAGAAGAAAACCGGTATTATGAACCTTTTCTCTATCAGTTTAGTTTGTCCGCCTTTTTGTTTGCATGAAATAACTCAATTATATTCATTACTTATTCCAGATAACATGCGGGTATGGTAGTTTTGCAGATTTCACTGTTTGCTATACACAAACATACATTGCATTAAATATGTGTGAAAACCGACAGATGGATCGCAACGGTTGTGATACGACGTACATAAGGATAGCCTCGAAATGCAAAGCTTAATTTGCAGATAACGATTAAAGGGACTATAATCATACTTTGTTATCATGACAAAAACTGTGCAAAAACTGCCAAATAGTTGATAAAATGTGTATTTTTGTGATCTGGTATGTTGATTCACTGAATGAAATGTGAAAATTCCACAGTAAAATAATGTCATGACTGAGTAATGAGCGGACATACAAAGTGGTATTTGATTTGCTAATTCACTGCAATGACTGCACTCACGTTGTAGACCGTTAAAAAAACCGGACTATCAACCGATTTAATTCAACCGCACAGTCATGTACACTGCGTGCAAAAGCTATGCAGCCACACGGCATGCGAACTGGTCGAGCGTGTAGCCACAGGTACTCAACCCGGCGGAGACGGGCGAACAAGACTATGACATTTAGGCAGAATCTCAGCTGCGGCGCGCATGGACATTTCATGTTATATCAGTGCAATTACCCCTTTGACTACGGGAACCGAATGGTTTGTGTACAAAGTCTATGGAGATTTTTAGAAACTCGTAGGGAACAGGTTAACGATATTAAGGTTTGGATTTTCGATATTTAGTTTGGCCAATATAGATGCGGCTTTTCGTAACTGTCCCATTATAATTATGCTGCTACATGTATTTAGCTTTAATAGATTGAAAACGCGGCCAGTCAGGTTGGGAATATTACCAGCTGTGTATATACCGATAAGGTATTCCGTCGAGTCAATCACCTTATAGAAACTAGAAACCAGTTCATCATAAAAAAAACAGGAGACACGTTATTTCAAACCATCTGCTTGAAACAATAGCTGCTCGTTTGTCGGCGATGTTGTAATTTGTTTTCGTATTGCAGCGTACCATGTTTCGTCACCTGTTGCTTCTCCTTTTCTTATTTGGGGTCACCTCGAAAGGTTGGTGATATTTGTTTAATACAATTGTTTTTATTTCTATATATAATTGAAATACTTGTTTGTATTGTTTAATTAATAATGCGATAATAATGAGTGTCAATACAACAATGAAACTACTCATTATTACGATTAATATGACCCTTTTATTGTGAAAATCGATGCAAAATGCATTTCATTGATTTCAGACAATACAAACTAAAAGGAACATTAGTAATCGTCAAGTCACAATTGTTTAGTATATCATTCCACTCCAATATCGTCAAATCATTTGATTGTTTAAAAGGATCTAGTAACTTTGTTTACATAGATTGCAAAAACTGATGAAGGGTGATACAAATTAAATGTTTGTCATTGATATGTCCACTGAGAAAACCGAGCATGGCTTAGCGGTTAGCGGTCCGCCTCAGCATGCACGGGAGGTCCCGGGTTCGAACCCAGACCGGGTCATACCAGAGACTTTTAAAATGGTACCTTCTGTCTTCTAGCCAGACGCTCGGCATTTATAGAATGGAGAAGGAAAAGTTAATCACACGAGTTACCAGAGGACTGGCCCCTTCAATCTGTAGCTTTCGCTACATTTAATAGACGTGTGACCTAGGGCAAATGAATCGGAGATAGGTGCCGCCTTATATGCCAACATTGGCACGGGAATGACTTAAACTTGAACTATATGTCCACTGAGTGATGTGTGAACATTCCACGGTAATTGAATATCGTATGTCCCAGTAATGAGCGAAAATGAACTTAACTTTGTAAACAGTTGAAATTCTCCACTAGAGACTTTCAGATCTCGCTCATAACTCGTTCATATATAATATGAATTTACCATGGCATTTTCACAAATCACTCAGTGAACAGATCAGATCACAGAATCCCCATTGTATAAGCCCTTTATCAGTTTTTGCACATGGCAACAACGTTTATACATTTTGCAAAGCGGCTGCAGGACATTCCTACAGTATATTATTGTGCATGTTTATACTTTATAGACCTGTATATAGTCCTACTGATGAATATCAAACTAAAACGTAAAATATAATATTATAGATATTCACTAGATTATTCTCTGAACTTATTTTAAGTAGTTTCCTCAGTAAACATTGTTTTTATTTACAACACTCATCATTGCAACGCGTACAAAATACTGCTGCTCGCCTTGTTTCTTGTGTATCCCGCTCTCATCACATTACACCAATATTACACAATCTTCACTGGCTTCCAATACATTTTCGTATTATTTACAAAATTCTTCTTACTACTTTTAAAGCCTATCATGGTCTTGCTCCTACCTATTTAATATATTTAATTCACCACTACACTCCCACTCGAACACTCCGATCATCTACACAATCTCTCCTGGAATTCACACAACGAATTAACTCAAAATATTATGGTGAAAGATCCTTTTCCTATGCTGCTTCATTTCTATGGAACAATCTTCCCCTTAATATCCGTACTTCCCCAAATGTAGATACTTTTAAATCTAGGTTAAAAACTCATTTGTTTAAGTTAGCATTTTTGTAATAGTTAATCACTGTTTGTTTATGTATGTTTTATATGTAACTTGAAATTTCATTTGATAATTTGTATGTAATTATATTGTTCAGCGCTTAGAGGCTATTTTGCAATTTGCGCTATATAAATGTCCATTATTATTATTATTATTTAATGTGTAATGAAAACAGTTGACATTGTTCCATTTTACGTTTGAACGTTTTACCACACACCTTGCAGTCTGTGGAGGCGTATCAGTATAAACCTTCACTAAAAATGTCTTTGAACGATAAAATAACTTTTAATAAAAATGTAATATCTTACATGGCGTGTCCTACATACTAGTTTTCATTTTGAAACAGACAAGTAACTTGTTAATGGTTTGATAATGTTTATGTTAATTATATTTAAATGAAAATGAGCAAAATAGAATAGGGCTTCCCCGAAAAACAACTGCATCTCTTCGGTGATCCCTCACACATATCTCGAAGTGTATTTCTACTGTCAGGTTTATAATATTTTTCGTTACCATCGCAGGCATTGAAAAGGGCTTCAGTTATGAACAAAACGGCACGAATGCCGGGGAAGCCTATATTTATGTTATTTGCTCCTTTTGTATTTACATGATATATTTCAGGTCAGATTCCTTATTATGTTTGAATATTATTTAATATGATATCAATAAATCGGTAGCTGAAGCCGAAGAGGTGTGCTTCGACGATGTCGGTTGTTTCGATGACGTCACGTGTCACGAGGTCGGTTTCCCGCCTAAATCACCGCAGTACATCAACACCCGGTTCTTCCTCTACACTCGCATCAACATGAACGCGGGACAGGTATTATATACTGTATGAAGGGTGGTGCATTCCATCATCACAACATTGTTATAATAATGATGATGATGATGATCATTACGTCGATGATGATGATGGTGACTGTGATGATGGTGATGACGATGACGTTGGTGGTGGTAATGGAGATGATGATCCTGCTGCTGCGGTAGATGATGATGATGATGATGATGATGATGATGATGATGATGATGATGATGATGATGATGATGATGATGATAATGATAATGGTGGTGATGATGATGATGATGATGATGATGATGATGATGACGATAATGATAATGGTGGTGATGATGATGATGATTATGATAGTGAGTATAATGATGATGTTGATGATGATAATGGTGATGATGATGATGACGATAATGATAATGGTGGTGATGATGATGATGATTATGATAGTGAGTATAATGATGATGTTGATGATGTTGATGTTGATGTTGATGTTGATGTTGATGATGATGATGATGATGATGATGATGATGATGATGATGATGATGATGATGGTGGTGGTGACCGAGTTGCCATTGGATAAACATCACGTGTGTCGATATACAAGGTTTGTGTTATGTCTGTTTCTAAAGTTTACGGTGTCAGTAATGTTGATGATTTTATAAACGGTATAATAGCATAAAACAGCACCTTCTGTACGCCATTTTGGCATAATCTGTGTCACTAATCGCCGTTTATACGTTATAGGAACTCGTAGCAGGCGACGTCGACGGTCTCCGTGCGTCGAACTTCGATCCGAAGAGGAAGACGAAGTTGTCGGTGCATGGATATTTTTCCTCGGGCTTCAACGGGGGTGAACTAGACAGAAAAAATGCTTTTCTAGAAGTGGTAAGCTTGCAAGTCTTCGTTTATGCGTGTAGTCGTTTGTCTTTCCTTTGACCAGGTTTGACCTTGATAATTATTTTTCGTTCTGACATGTTATGACCCTAAGTTGAATGCTTTATTGTTACCAACTCCGATTGTCCACAAAGGAATCTTTAATATGTAAGTAAAACAGTGATGGGAGTATAGACAGGGATACAATAAACATCTGCTGGATTTCTTCCTCTCTCTATATACCTTCTTTTGGGAATATTGATATAGAAAGCGACATATAGGTTCCACTTTCTAGAATCTTCACCCACACTAATCCCTTTGTATACTTGTACTGTCACTTGATTTATCCTGTGGGACCTATATTTAAAGGGATAGTTGAGTTTTGGTATAGAGGGCGCTACACAAAATATTGTTTTTTGTGAGATAAATGACAGAATAAACTTTATTTTATCAAAATCGGTTCAGAAACGGCTGAAATATCCATAAACATAACCATTTGTAATAATTGTGGGGCCCCACAAATATTAAATAATTTTGAATCAGCCGTTAAAAATATTCCTCTTTTCAAAAATGTACAAAAGAGGTTTTTAAATAGTTGTTGATTATCTCTCTATCTAATCACTATTTCAACTAAACATCACATGCATAATATTTGATTTTAAATTGTTGAAACCAATGAGTATTTAGAGAGCGCCCTCTTGAGATTTAACATCTCTTTTTTCATGATACATGAGACTTTTTACTTAATCGTTTGTAATTTGTATTCCTTTCGAGCATGATGGAGTTATGGGTGCGGTTCGTTATTCCGAAGGTTCGTTATTCCGAAGGTTCGTTATTCCGAACACGCAAATTTCCTATACCTGAGTGTTCGTTAATCCGAAAATGAAATAGGGTTCGTTAATCCAGCCGAACATTTGCTGCATTATTCCGAAGGTTCGTTATTCCGAAGGTTCGTTATTCCGAAGGTTCGTTATTCCGAAGTTTCGCTATTCCTAAAATGAAATCGGGTTCGTTATTCCGAAGGTTCGTTATTCCGAAGGTTCGTTATTCCGAAGGTTCGCTATTCCTAATATGAAATCGGGTTCGTTAATCCGAAAATGAATTTGGGTTTATTATAATGCTATAATTTCATATAAACTTAAATGTTTGATTGGTCTGGCCAAGGGAGGGAAAGGGGGAGGGGTATGCTTAATGCAGGCTGTAAATTAAATAAACAAAACACAAATTATAGTATTATAACAAACCCGATTTAATTTCCGGATTAACGAACCCTATTTTATTTTCGGACTAATGAACCTTCGGAATAACGAACCTTCGGAATAACGAACCTTCGGAATAACGAACCTTCGGAATAACGAACCTTCGGAATAACGAACCTTCGGAATAACTGAACCTTCGGAATAACGAACCTTCGGAATAACGGACTGTAACCGGAGTTATAACTAAATTATTATTTTGTAATGTAATGGTGCAGGTTTTGGTTACTAAAATTCAGTTTGACCAAAACTCAACTATCACTTTAAACAACTGTCTCTTTCGTCAAATGAGTTCTTCTGTTTTTGCATTTTGCATTTTTTGTGTGTGTGTTTATGTTTAATATGTTTGTGTTTAGGAAGATGTTAACGTGATCATCGTTGACTGGGAGCGAGGGGCTGCCTTTGTGCGGTACGGCATCGCTCACCAGAACACCCGCGTGGTCGGGCGGGAGATCGGGCTCCTGCTTCGCTTCCTCAACCTGGAGACCGGCATGTACTACCGAGACGTGCACATGGTCGGCATGAGCCTCGGGGCCCATGCCGTCGGTTACGCCGGCGAGTTCCAGCCCGGGATCGGTAGAATTAGCGGTAAATAATGTCTATATACCTTCGTTTTGTTTTCTAGTAGGTATACTGTTGGTGTTTAAAGGGATCTAGTAACTCATTGTACTGACTTTGTGCACGGTTATGACAATCCAGTGAATAGTTCAAAATCTGAACACTTCAATCGTAAATATCTCTTTTTACTAAAGGCAAATTTGAAAAACGAAAACATGTTCCATCCTTCTATGGTAATTCGGATACAACATGGTAAGAAGAACCACTATATTTCTAATGAATGTTATTGGGTTTGGACACAATACTAGAACCCTTTAAGTGATACTACTATTATTATCATTATCATTAGTATAGTAGTATTAGTAGTAGAAGTAGTAGTAGTAGTATTAGTTGTTGTTGTCGAAGTAGAGAAAGAGATAGTGGTAGTGTTGTCGCTGTCGCTGTCGCTGTTGCTGTTGTTGTTGTTGTTGTTGTTGTTGATGATGTTGGAGGTGGTGGTGGTGGTGGTGGTGGTGGTGGAGGTGCTGGTGGTGGCCGTTCATGGTGGTTGTTAAACGTACCATATTGTTTGTATGATGACAGGTCTAGACCCAGCCGGTCCACTGTTCCGCGAAGAGGGGTTGCGGCGCAACGGCCCGCAATGTCGACTGGACCAAACCGACGCTATCTTTGTTGACGTCATTCATACAGATTCAAATGATATCACAGGACTGGGGCAGATGCTACAGGTATATTGATTGAGTGATTGATTGATTAATAATATATTCATTGACTTATTGAGTCGGTTCGGTCTGTCACACCGGCTCCCAATCGTTTTTTTAAATTTTTTTTTTTAGACACCCTGTAGTGCCGTTGTAATGCATGCGACACTGGTCTAGGCTAGGCGCCAATGAGCGCTTACTATTTAAAGTAGCATTTATCAGCATATGCAATTTTCTCATATTAAACAAAAATAGCTTATGAATATTCATGAGCAGCAGTGTGTTATTGCTTATGAATATACATGACCTAATGTTTTACTTACCACTTTTTTAATATAAGAAAATTATATATTTTACTAAATGCTCCTTCAAGTAGTAAACACAAATGGGCGTGCGCCTAGGCCAGATTTTCTAATCGAGCTCAGAGAGGCTAAAATTGTTAAGATGTGTTATTTTTGTCATATAACATAACGGATGTTAACTTCGTTGTCGGGGAAAAGCACGGAATGTTCCCCTGGGGTTTGAAATGCTATTTCGTTATAATAATACGTCACTCGACTACGTCTCGGGACTTAAAATCTTCCGTCAGCAGGTCAGTAGCATTTCAAATCCCTCGGAGAGGAACATTCCGTGATATTCCCTCCACCACCAGTTAACATCATCGAACTATTGATCGAATTATTGATTGATTGATTGATTGATTGATTGATTGATTGATTGATTGATTGATTGATTGATCGATCGATTTATTGATTAATTCTATGTTTGTTGTGATTCCTTATCACTCCGCTTTGTAATGGATTTTATATCAATAGCTCGGACACCAGGACTTCTACCCGAACGGCGGTCGAAGGCAGCCGGGCTGCACGGGGGTCGACCTCTCGGGATGCAGCCATACCAGAGCTCCGCGGCTCTTCAACGAGAGCATTCGACTCCAGTCGTGCAGCTTCACCGCGTACCCGTGCGAGAGCTGGGCCGATTACCAAACCGGAAGTTGCGGCGTCGACTGCGGCCTGAACGGCTGTGCCATCATGGGGTTCCACGCTGACAAGAATAT
This sequence comes from Echinarachnius parma, assembly GCA_037951105.1. NCBI lineage: Eukaryota > Metazoa > Echinodermata > Echinoidea > Clypeasteroida > Echinarachniidae > Echinarachnius > Echinarachnius parma. The sequence goes on along the minus strand of JBAMJV010002779.1, from coordinate 79,728 downwards.
GGCGGCCACTGGCAAATTCTTCCTCGAGACGACCGGAGAGGCGCCATATTGCATCTGATTGAACTGTTGTACAGTTGTACAGTTTGATTGTTAGAACATCTTCATGGTTGGCCAACTATAATGTCATGAGAATGTTTTATATAAATGCGCTATATATCATGACGTGTTGCAGACAACGGAGAGAATTTATATATTATGAGTATAGACTACATTATAATTATATACGTCAAGGGCCCCGTTGCAGAAAGAGTTGCAATCGATTGTAAAGTTGCAGTTAATTGCAAGTCAAATCATGTGACTAAATGCGCAAATTTGATTGGTTCAAATGTGCATATTTTCTGACGTGCAATTAATTGTAACTTTACAATCGATTGCAATTTGTTCTGCAACGGGACCAAGGTGTACATATCACCTCTCTTGTCATGCTGGTGTGATACATTTTGTTTGAATGACTTTTAGTAGCTTGTTAAAACTTCATAACGGATACAGTCACATACTCACATGTAACCATTAATAGATCAGTTGTTGCAAGTTGATTGTTTTAGAAGAATATGATATTGGATTTGTTGACACTGAATTATTAGTATTAGGATTTTATTCGGCATCAAATACATTTTACATCAAAACAAAGCAGTAAGTTACAGAATAATTGTTATACATGCACGTAAATCTCGTTGTCAGCTGCACCTGGGCGAGTCGCCCGGGTGTGGAAAAAGTTAACTCAATAACTGTAGTCCACAGACCTTCCTCCCCTTACCTGACCAGCGCCCCGTTGCAGAAAGAGATACAATCGATTGGAAGTTGCAATTAATCGTAAGTCGGATCACGTGTTCTAGATGCGCAACTCTGATTGGTTGAAACGCTTAAATTGTCGGACTTACGATCAATCGTAACTTACAATCGATTGTATCTCTTTCTACAACGGGGCCCAGGTGCAGCTGACAACATGAGAATAATTTATACAATTGATTGATTACCGTATTTACCGGCGTAATCGCCGCATACTTTTTCCTCGAAAAAACTAAGCAAAGTTGGGGTGCGGCGCATACGCTGCGATAGTCAAATTTTCACTCTTGACTTACCTCAAAACAACACATTTCAGCAGGTGTGGAACTATTGGTTGTATTGCACTGTATTGTATTGGGTGATAAAACATTATTTAGCCAGTTGACAATTGACAATGTTTACATAAAATTACTCAATACAATAATTAAAAAGTTTAAACTTGAATAGTTGAATATTTGAATATGGAAACCAATTTACATAAAACAACTTAAATAATGCAATCATAAAAAGGGATCTTTCATCATCAAATGAATCTAAATAAAAGAGTTCATATTTACTAAATTAAAAATTGAAATGTATTGTTATTATTGAGTCATCAATCAATATCAAAATTACATATTACACGTACAATATTTCAAATTAACATTAATATAGAATTGGGGAGTAATCAAAATTTTACCTAAATTACAATCATCAAGAAGAAGATTATCATCGTAAATTACATCTAAGTTCAAAACAAGAAAACATTTGAAGCTAATTCCAATGTAAATTTGTATTTTTAATCATCCACAATGTGAAATTTCATCCAAAATAAAAATTCAATAAACAACAATCAATTTATAATAATTTAATTACGCACATTAAGCCAAGTATTGAATACTATTGAGAAATTTGACTCTAACATTGCAACTACATGTAAATCAAAACTTTGATATAGTTTTCATTATTGTGCTGGAATATAAAACACAATCATGTAATCAAAGTACAATCATCAAGAAGAATGAATCAGTCTAATGTAAATTCAAAACGCAGAACATTTGTTACTACTCATTTCATTATAAATTCCTATTCTTAACATCCACAATGGTTTAAAGGGATAGTTGAGTTCTGGTAAGGAGAGTACAGTTTTGGTGAAACTGAATTTTAGTAACCAAAACCTGCATCATTACATTACAAACTAATAGTTATAACTAGAAAGGAACACAACATTACAAATGAAGTAGTAAAGTTCATGTTATCATTCAAAAGGAGCCGTTAAAACGTAAGAGGGCGCTCTCTAAACACTTATCGGTTTCAACCATTTAGAATAAAATATTGTGCATGTGATGTTTTGTTGAAATAGTGATTAGATAGAGAAATAACCAACAACTATTTAAATACCTATTTTGTAACTTTTTGAAAAGAGGAAGCATTTTTTTGAATTTTTAACGGCTGGTTCGAAATTTTCTAATAAACCTGGGGCCCCAGCTTTATTACAAATTGTTATATTTATGGATATTTCAGCCGTCTCTGAACCGATTTTGATCAAACAAAGATGATTTTATTATTTAAATATTATGCTCTTTCAAATTTTACACTCAGTTTTTCATTACCTCACCAAAAAAAATAGTAGTCTAGCGCCCTCTCTACCAAAACTCAACTACCCCTTTAAAATGAAAATGAAAATACAAGACGCATAAAATAATGTTCATGTAATGTATATACATGAATATATTGGTACATGCTTACTAGATACTTCACGAATGTGATATAGTTGAATAATATACGCAACAATTATTCTATAAGTTGTTAGTGATTAAAGTGTCTAAAATACTTTTTAAAAACTATAATATACTTCGTATACTAGTTTATATATCAGATTATTGTAATATTTAACAAGTTTATTAAATCTTTTTATTGCCCTTATATTAATATATTAAGTCCTTTGTTTCCCTTGTATAATACACAATTTCAGGACATTCAATGCGCTCCCCACTCCCTTGGGAGCATTTTTAGCCCGGATAACCATAGAATGTCGCACAGCAGTTTACATTATTATAATACACATTTTACTTCAGTTCATATCGGTTCCCATTAGTCATGACATCCATGGGTAGAAACATATACATATAGAACATGCATGCAGCAAAGACTGAGTACTTTACTTGGTGACACAGTCATGTGAATTGAATCCACAACCTTCGTATTGAACGATGAATATCTCGATCCGCATACACAAACCAATACAGCAACAACATCATATTTGGAATAAACATTGAACTAAAACATACAAATTATATTGTGACATCCTATATCCTACAGCCTACATGATTAAGAATTACAATTTTATTCTGTATAATATATAGCTACACATCATCTCTAATACCTTAAAGGGGTAGTTAAGTTTTGGTATAGAGGGCGCTGCACGAAATAACTTTTTTGCGAGATAATGAACAACTGAGTGTAAAATTTGAAAGAGCATACAATTTTAATGACAGAATAAACTGTATTTGATCAAAATCGGTTCAGAAACGGCTGAGATATGAATACATATATCCGATCGGAATAAATCTGGGGCCCAGATTTATTCGATCTTTTTTTTATTAAAAAAATGCTTACACTTTTTCAAAAATGTTCAAAAGAGGTTTTTAAATAGTTGTTGATGATCTCTCTATTTAATCATTATTTCAACAAAACATCGCATGCATAATTTTGTATGAAAAATGGTTGAAACCAATGCTTTTTTTTAAAGAGAGCGCCCTCTTGTGTTTTAATGGCTCTTTTTGAATGATAGCAGGCTTTTGACTTAGTCGTTTGTAATTTTCTATATCTTTCGAGCATGGTGGAGTTATAACTATTAGTTTGTAATGTTATTGTGCAGGTTTTGGTTACTAAAGCTCAGCCTTACCAAAACTGTACTACTCCTTTAAAATAGCCTACCGGTACATCTTCTTCTTCCACTCCCGTTATACATGTTATACTGTGCAGAACATCATGGGACTGGATAATCATGATACTAATACTCACACAACTTTGATCTAAATCAGTACAAATAGGAGTCATGGGGGTCATAAACAAATACGTGATAATAATTGTCCAGGATGTTAACAACTTTTAAACAACAGTCAATATTATGAAACTCGTTCCCAAAAATCGACACCATCTTTCAGTTTGACTTCGAATATAATTATGTCGGATGATGAGTGAGGCACTGATGAGGACTGAAAACAGTTCCTAAAGACCAATATCATTTATTTATTTATTTATTTGTTTTATTTATTTTATACTGCAGGGTAGGCCCGTTCAGTTATGCAAAACTGCTTTACAAAGGCGCCCTGCAGTTTAACTTGCATGTTGGCAAACAACAAAATATAAACAACACATCATCTTTCAGTTTGTCTTAGAATATGTGTCGGATGATGAGTGAGGCACCGATGAGGACTGAAAACAGTTACGATTCATAAACTAGTTCCTAAAGACCGATATCATCTTTCAGTTTGTCTTCGAATATGTCGGAAGATGTGGCACTGATTCGGGCTAAAAACAGTCACGATTTATAAACTAGCTCCAAAAGATCGATGGAATCTTTCAGTTTGACTTCGAAGATGTCGGATAATAAGTGTGACACACTGGCACTGATGATGACTAAGAACAGTTACGATTTATAAACTAAACTGGGTTCCAAAAGAAACTTATCACTTCTTCAGAGCGACGCTCACTAAAATCCATAGCATCAAATTGAATCATATTTTGACACAGTTAAGCTATCATTCTCCTTATGAAGCATATCTGAAAAAATGAAAGGTTGCTTTTGCCAAAAAAGAGAAAAATGCGATGGAATCGCTACAGGTCACTTTACAAAAATCACAGAAACTGCTCGCTGCGAACCTCCACGAAAGGCGGTCTATTCAGAACTTTCAATAGCTATTCATTCAACATCAAAGGCGGGTTATGTAACCACCAGACTGGCTATTGTCCGTACCGAGCTCCGTGCACGGAAGGCGAGCAGTTTCTGTGATTTTTGAAAAATTACCTCTTGCGATTTCACCTTATTTTATTCTTTGTTGACTAAATCAAACATAATTTTGTTTAGATGTGCATGCTGAGAAATATTATAGTTAATCTATGCCCAATTATGATTCATTTTTATGCTTTAGATTTGAATGTGTGTCGCTCTGAGGAAGTGATAAGTTTCTTTTGGAACCCAGTTTAGTTCCAAGAGATGACATCCATTATTTCGGTTTGTCTTTAAATATGTCGGTTTGCACAGTTGATGTCGCAAAACCGATGGTGTCCCGGAACAGGGAGTTCGATCCACAGACGGATGGTGTCTGGGGTAAATGTCCCACTCAGCTTAGGAGACAGGGTATACGTATACTAGTGTGGTCGGACTGATTTGGGGGCAAACAAACCATTGAGGAGCACACCACATGTATTTCTGTATTTTTTCACCAATTTCCCCTTATGTTTTGTAGTGTTTTTGTCAAATTATTGGGGGAGGGGGGGGGGGGGGGGGGCGGCGGGCTCGTGTAGGTTACCAGGTGTAAGGAAAGTAGGAAAACAAATATATGGTTTATGGACGTGGTAAGAGAGGGCATGGGGGCATGTTTGACTGTAACAGGCAGAGGAGGATACACTGGATATGCAAAGGAAATATTATTATTATTATTATTATTATTATTATTATTATTATTATTATTAGTATTATATCCTACATGAATGAAATCCTGTTCAGTGATTGGTCTACATAGCGTCATGTGACCAAACATAGTAATGCCCATGGAGAAAAATGTGCTATGCGTGACGTCATTCATGGAATAGTAAATGCTATTCCATGAATGACGTCATAGACACCAGGTGATCATATTGAGCCCATAGAGATGCGTGTTATAAAACTTCCCTGCGACTGGAGGTCTTGTTTTAGCTTGCGAAAGATGCTCGACGTGATTTCTCAAAGAGTTATTTGAAAAGAAATACAGCATATTTTCACCCGTGAATATCAATAAGTTCCAAAGAATATTCTAAAGATGCATTTCTGTATAACGTAGCGGTATTCGAATTAAAAACTTCCGACAATGGTGCACATTGTGCATCGTTGTCCTTCTGTGGTCGTGACACTAATTCGTCATTTAACAATTGGCCGCGGTGTGCACTGCACTAGCTGTATGAAGGTGTATTGAAACTTCGCGCACGAAAATTTCGAACTTTTTCAAAGTGTCGTAGGAGCAACAAAATTATTGTAATCTCAATGAAACAAGCATTAAAATACTCCCTCTATTCTGAGGATTCGATGTATGTAAAACATTTTCGATTTAAACTCACAATTCATGTGTTATTGGCCCGATTCCGTAACCATGTCATATCAACAAGAGATTCTCCACCGAGTACGGTAGTCTTGAAACTTCGCGCTCCATACACTTTGATACACTGCCATTGACTTAACACGCAATCCTGTGTAGCAAACTTTAACACGCATGTCAATGGGTGTGTGAAGATGCAAACTTTTGCGCGTATTAGCATCTTGGCACGCGCGCGTTGTCAAGCTTTCTACGGAGAGTGCGCGATCCGAAAGTAAATTTGAAAGGAAGGACGAATAAAGGAGCATTTTACGCAGCATTTCGATAACAACAAGTCTGTTCTACGGGAAGGATTTCGATTTAATTTGATGATTTTCTATTGTCCATAATTTATACATGAAAAAACACACAAAAAGTAAGTTTTTTCTCAAGAAATATCGATCTTTGTTTGCTAATTTTTTGGTTGATTAGTAAGTAATGTGTGCTCTTTCATTTGGCGTCAGAAAATTCCGTCACCGTGTCCGTGTTCTAATGTTTGCGTACCGCTTATATGATGCGCGAAGTTTCAATACGCGCGAAGTTATAATACTTGTCCATATGTGTAATGTACGAATAACAATTTTCTCCATACAATTACACGTGTGTAGTATGTAAAGCAGGTTAATTATTCACTTTGATGCGCGCGTTTTGCATTTGGGTGCGCATTTGTTAAGGCGCGTAACCATGAATGGAAAGATAGCGCAATACGCGCTCTGCGCTAGGACTATTGCGCAAAGGGGGTCAGTGTCACAAACAGAAAATAGTCAGTGCAGTGTTGGTTCCATGATCAATGTTTTGTTTTTCTTTATATTTTTCTTTAATTTAATTGAAATCATTTATTTTTGCGATGATTATGATTATGCGAAGGATATAAAACAAATATATCATGCACTATTTCGAGCCACTAGTGAAATTATGAATTCCTCGGTGACAGGAAAAGCACTATGTTCTTCGGGTCTACGACCCTCAGAACATAGTGCTTTTCCTGTCACCTCAGAATCCATAATTTCAACTAGAGGCTCTCAGTGCATGGTATATTTGTTTATTATTATCTCATCACCATAAGTTTACCATCACATCACATCACCCAGTGACTATGATGGCGAAGTCGCACGAGAAGGATGGGTAGTCGGTCAAGTACACGTGGACATTGTACGAGCCGGCGCCGAATACCGTGTCCATGTGTGGGGTCGAGCTGCGGGGATAGAAGGCGGTTTCGTTGAAGAACTTCTCCGGGTACTCCCAACTGGTGGTCGCAGACGTTTCTCCCGGCATCACGAAGACTATCTTGTTCCCAGGACAGATGGGCGTGCAAGGTTCTGATTAGACAAATGAACACGTCAGAACGTTTCTCTTATTTCGAGTACTTATTCCAAAGAAATGTATACAATAATTTGTTGCCGATCAGGAAAGTGAAGCAGGAAATCTAAACCTTATTCGAATATTATTGGGGAAAAAAAGTTTCTGATGTCATCACCATCCATTCATTTCTTATACAAGTAATTAACCATTCCTTGAGCGTTGAAGGAAATATCGAGGACAAAAGGTAATGCAGAAGTAATGTGAACTTGCACATTTTTGACCGGGGCTTATGTCCTAACATTTTCACGAATAATTATCATCCCTTCCGATTTAACCTGACAAGCAACAACAGCAAAAACAGATTTCATCACTGAGCTGCCTGAAAGAAAAAAAAACACGATTTAGCCCGGAATTTGTGACACTGATTTCCATTAATTCCGGGACACAGCTAGGATTTCAAACCCATTTCAAATTTTCGAATAATTAAATTGTTCCCTGATTACATTATTTTAACACGTGATCGTGACTGTTTTCGGCGAGAAAACGTGGAATGATCTTCTATAGGCATAGAAAGAAGGTGATCTCTTTTGGTTATTCTCAGATATATTCCCGTGAATTCTCAGAAACTGTACTTATTTAATGGTCACAGCAAGTTTCTTCGGGCAATACTTATCTTATCGGAAAACATTGGTATATGGAAGTCTTTTTTTGTATATTGATTTAAGGATGAAAAAAAACAACAACATAATTATCATCATTCGATTGTCAAATTGTTTTAATTCATTTTATTTTCTCATAGTCATGGATGTAGGGGAACATTTTTCTCGGGGGGGGGGGGGGGGGGTGGGGGGGCGGCTGAGGTCTTTTGCCCGAATAATAATTATCCTTCCCAATTTCACCTGACAAGCAAACAAAAAAAATGATGGTTAAGTCCGAAATATGCCATGACTTTGCCCGAATCTGACTTGAGTTTGCCCGGATCTGATTAATTTTGCCCGAATCTGACTTGAGTTTGCTCGAATATGACATGGATTTGCCCGAATATGACATGGATTTGCCCGAATATGACATGCTTTGCCCGAATTTGAGATGCTTTTTTGCCCGAATATATGGCCGTTTAAAAAACTCCCAGGGGGCTGCAGCCCCCCAGCCCCCGCCTCCTACGCCTATGCTCATAGTCGTCTGGGGCCTTGCATGGTCGAATATTAGCGAGATACTATAGGAAAGTGAAGTATCGACATGTATCAGATAAGTTTGCATTTAGGCCCAAAATAAGTTAAATTTCCACCGAGAACAAGATATTTCCCAAAACCACTGGTGTTTACTGCAGCTCTCGATGAATAACAAGTGAGGGATGGGGCGGGGGTGGGGGGGGGGGGGGGGGCTTTAGGTTCCATGCAGGTAGCACCTAGTTTTCCCTGCCCTGTATGCTTATACTCAGTTGTTGGTGTTGTTTTGGGGGTTTTGGCGTTCATTCAAATGGAATATTTACTTATCATGGTCGAGCTTACCAATCACTCGCACGGTGAAGTTGCAAGACCTACGTGGAAAGAACTTGGCGACGTGTGTGTAGACCATGGTCACGCGTGTATCGTTGAGCGTAAAGTTTGAGCCTTGTGTAGGGGTGTAGACGGCGAGTAAGTCATACTCGATCCCAGGGAACGACACGTTTGTAGCGAATTCGTCAGCGGGTTCCTTCTTGACGTGTATTATGCGGCCACATAGCGCTGGGCGGCGAAGTTCTGACAAAATGATCATGAAAATGACATTGTTAATTTAGTGATATTAACAAAGTATGAGCACTACTTGATAATAATAGTATTAATGAGGCAGATAATTTTCAAACAAATGTTTGTTTCTTCTCTCTACACGAACATTCCCGCATATGAAAGGCTTCAGGCCATAAAACAATTCCTTCGTTCTTCGTGCAGAAGAAAGGAGTTGCCATGGGAACTAAGATTGGTCCTTCCTACGCTTGCCTGTTCGTTGGATTTCTTGAACAGGAAAACATCAACAGCTATCGCGGCCAGAAACCCTTGCTTCTCCAGAGATACATCGATGATCTACGTGGGGGAGACCAATAGACGCCTGGCTGACAGGACGACAGAGCATCTGAGATCTATCCGGCTCAACATGGAAGGCTTTCCGGTCGCCCAGCATTTCAACGCTGCTGGCCATGGCATCGGCGATTTCGAGATATCTGGACTTATGGCCGGTTTCCGGACGGACGACGAGCGGAAAAAGAGAGAGCATGATCTTCCGTCTGGGGTGCATCCAACCAAATGGACTGAACGTCACATTCCATTCGTTTCCTATTAATTAATCACCCCCTCTCTTCCTCTCTCTCTCCCTATCTCCCCCTCTTCCCACCCCACTCTCTCTCATCCCCTCCCCCTCTCTCTCTCTCTCCCTCTCATTATTTTATGACGTTTCACATTACGTATATATACTTCTTGCCGCGCTTTGCGCTACTGCGATTTGGCGTCTTTTGCCTGCGTCACATATCCAACGGTCTCCGGCCGAATTTGTGGATCGCCAGAAAGTCGCCCAATTTCAAACCCGCCAAGGAGTCGAGCGTATTTTTCGCTTGAAATCTACCCTGTCACATATTGGACGGCGCTCGGGAGATTCCGTTTGAACACTTGGCCAGAAATCGCCCGGTGCCCGGTGAGGTGCTAAATTCGTGTCCTGCGAAATCCGTACCCAGTCGCAAATGCGCATGCGCTTAGACAGTTATGGTGCGTGTCTTGCGAAAATCGTGACCATTATTACGTCGCAATTTAATGCTAATACAAAATCGACGCAGGTTTTATAAAAACCTTTAGATGGCGTGCACATGGAGTTTCTTAATCAACCGACGGGTTCTGACAACACTTTGTGCCGCAAGGAGCCTCAATGAGGCATTTTGCATGCCTGCGTCACAAATCAAACTGGCCGAATTTCAGGATCGCCAGGAGGTCGCCGAGTTTCAAACCCGCCAGGGAGTCGAGCGTATTTCCGCTTAAAAATCCACCCTGTCACATATTGGACGGGGCTCGGGCGGAACCTTTAAACACGAGTGATCAGAAATCGTCTGGGGCCTGCCGGTAAACAAATGGTAGTCGTGCGATACCTGCTCGACATACGGGTGGGCGCCGTCCAAGTTTCGGTCGATGATAAATAGGTCTGTCGGTGCCCGTCCGACAACCGGTCGACGGCCGGGTGGGCTCCGGTCGACGCACGGGCGGGCGTCTTCCGTGGCCAGGGGCCAAATTCCTGAGTTGGCAGGAGGAGCCCGGCCGGGGCCCGTATAAGCCGCCCGACACCCGCACTCGTGCGCTCGAAGCACGCGTGATTTTTTTTACAATCCGGGCGGTAAACGGGAGGAGGTCGTTCGGGTATCGAAGGGAGCAAGTGCGACGGCCGCGCAGCTCTTCCGACCTCCCTCCGAATTTTAAAGCCCCAAATGGTCTAACATCGTCAATTTGCCGCCCGAATATCGATCGAATGCCTGCCGATGCCCGAGCGATCTATGAGCAACCTGTTTACGAGCTCTGCGACCTCAAAATTCGGCGTTTGAAAATCGGTGATTTGGGAGCAGGTTTCGGTGTCGGCCGAACCCTGAAAAACGCGGCGGAGCCCGCAGTATTCGCGCAGACACCGGCCGTAGTTCTGGCGAAAATGCCCTTTTGACCTCGCAGAGAAGTCGGGCGGGCTCCGTTTGTGATTTGCGACGGCCCCTTTATTACGGCAGTGCATTACAGATTTAGCGTGACACCGGTGTGGTGCTAAATCCGTGACCTGCGAAATCCGTACCCAGTAGCAAATGCGCATGCGCTTAGACATTTAGAGTTGTGTCTTGCGAAAATCGTGACCATTATTACGCCGCAATTTCATGCTAATAACAAATTGACACATTTTTTATCAAATTTTAAAATGGCGTGAATGGATTTTCTTAATCCACCGTCGGGTTTTGACAACACTTTGTGCTGCAAGGAGCCTCAAGGAGGCATTTTGAATGGGAACGAATTTTGCAGGCAATTTTCCCACAGGTTCGCATGCGCATCTGCGACTGCGTACGGATTTCGCAGTGCGTACGGAATTAGCGTGACACCGGGCGACGCCCGGGCGGGCACCGCCCGACGCGTCCGCGCCTGAAATATGTATAGGACATTTAAAAAGTTGTATACATCATATTTAATATTTAATATTTCATACTAAAAGTATCTAAAAATGCAGGGGATACAATATAATTTACACCCCAGGGGCCAATTCCTGAGCTGACAGGAGGAGCCCGGCCGGGGCCCGTAGGAGCCGCCCGACGGCGGCCCGACACCAGTACGGAGCGCGCTCGGAGCACGCCCGACTTTGTACAAGCCGGGCGGGATACGGGAGTGGGTCGTTCGCGCATCGTAGGGTTTACTATGGCACTAACGCATAAGGTATGCCCGTTTAATTGGAATCGGGCGACTTGAATGGAGACTAATGCGCGCGTATTCAACCTATAGCCACTAAATCTGACATATAGCCACTAAATCTGACCTATATCCACTAAATCTGACCTATAGCCACTAAATCTGACCTATAGCCACTAAATCTGACCTATAGCCACTAATCTGACCTATAGCCACCAAATTAGGGTTAGGGTTAGGGTTTAGGTTAGGGTATATCCCCCGAAACTAAGACAAAACCCCTTCTGCTCCGCCGGAAAGCAAGCGAATCGCTGTGTCGCAATCGGAAGCGTACTAGTCTGATAACCTAAAGACGCTGGGTTCGAAACCCAGCCTTGCCGCTTCTTTTGCGTAAACTCAATGTTCGATATTATACAAGTCGGAAATTTCGGGTATGCGTGGTCTCTGACCAAGTCGCTAATTCACAAGGATTTGTAAACCTGTTTGGGAAAACAAATTTCGCAGCCCGCCGTGCGGCGGCCGCGCAGCTCTGCCGGCCTCCGTCCGAATTTAAGAGCCAAAAATGGCCTAAAAAACGTCGGATTGCCGCCCGAATATCGATCGAACATTTGCCGATACCCGAGCGCTCTACGGGCGACCTGTTTACGAGCTCTGCGACCTCAAAATTCGCCATTTGAAAATCGCTTAATTGGGAGCAGGTTTCGGTGCCCTGCGAACGTCGGCCGGGATCTAGTAACTTTGTCCAAAATCCACACAACTTACTTAGAACTCTAGTGGTTCTCTCATACCTTGTTGTATTCGTATTACCAATAGAAGCTTGGAACAGCTTTTGGTTATTCGAATTCTCTTTTGTTAAAAAGATATTTACGATTGAAGATTTGTGTTCAGATTTGTAATTATCAACTGGAAAGTTATAACTGTATACAAAGGCAATGCAATAAGTTAGCGAATATCACTTTGCATTTTCGCTCATTACTCGGCCACTGTAACATCCATTTAACATACACTTTTCACACATTACTTAGTGGAAATATCAGATCACGAAAATACACATTTCATCAATCATTTATCACTTTTTGCACATGTCAACAAAGTTACTAGATCCCTTTAATAAACATTATTACAACACATGCACCTACCTGGTAGGGCGCAGACATAGGGGTTGTTCGATCCCGATCCCAGTCCCGCGAGAGGGTGAGTAGGATCTAAATCCTCTTGTTTCCGGGGTACGAGCTGAATGTCAATATCGTCTCCCTCCTGTACCGGTGGCAGTCGGATGGAGGAACACATTTCTGCCATGCGTGCGTTGGGGACGTCAGCTGCTGTTGATTATGTAACCATTGGAGTGTTTCATTAAAGCCAAAGTAACAGTATTGGGAAACGCCCGACACACACAAATGGAAAATATGCTTTCATCACCTACCCCGTGAAAGAATATATCACAACTTAGATGTTAATGTAAAGATTTGGACAAAAACTGCTTTGAAATTGACTAATTGAGCATTAAAAGGTTCGAAATAAAACGATATGTGACACGGATCAATTCAACCGCGATACGATTATGATAGCGCACATGTTCACGGTATGCGGGCTTGTCGATATCTCCAGCCCAGCGCTAGCGGCGTGGATAGGTGCGAACGGGCGGTGAATTTAGGTCAAATTTTACTGGCGTGCATTGAATTTCCTCCGATATTTCTGCGTGTAACGATACTAAGGTTCGGATCTTACCACTCAAGCCCTTTTTTAGAATACTTATTCAACAACATTGATCAATTAGTTTGGCCAATATAGATGTTTTCGGTAACTTTCCCAATACTGCTATTTGGTTTGCCTTTAAACACTAAAACGTTTTAGCATCGATCCAATGGGACGATTATCACTAAAAATCGATGCTAAAATCAACTTTAGTGTTTTGGGAAACTCCCTACAGATTTAGACATGTTGTAATAATAAATTGTTCTCTTTAGTATACGCAAAACATAAATGAATTATATGCATGTGTGTGCATGCTTAGAGCAGAGTTTCATTTAAATTAATGACGACATCATCTGGCCTTTCAAATGAATATTTAAATTGAATAAATGGATTCATGACGAACAAATGAATAACATTAATTAATCAATTAATTAATAAACAAATGAATATGCAAATACATACATAAACTAATACATAAATACATAAGTAAGTAAATAGATAAATAAGAAGATAAATACCTACATGAATTTGTTAAAAGTATTCTTTCAATCATGAAGTGGGAGGGACGTCATGCTGGTTTATTGTACACAATACAAGCAATGTGAGCTTTTTAAATGCGGCTTGAACTTTAGGAAAAATTGTGATCATTATAGAACATGCAGAGTAACAAAATCTCACCTGAAGAGACCGAGTTCTTACATGTTACCAACAGCAGCAACAGTATCTATAAAGAATAATACACACCGAGTAATGTCGATAATTATGATATAAATCGATTATATTACATTTTTCTCAGCCAAAAAAATAAAACAAGTGCAATGATCACATGTTAAACAACGAGAGAATGTAGAGAATGAAAACGGGGAGAATATTGTGCTTGTTTATCGATAACCTGGTCTGTGTATATATTTGTATGATTTTGTTTTCTATAATGGCGCCTTCAAAGCGAGAATAGTTGCAAAATGGTCCAACTTATTTAAGTCTTTTTCTTGTTTGACATGTTATTCTTCAAAACATGGCGATGCTACACAATATTTACATATGTGACCGGTTAAACCCTTACAATGGAAGTCAAGATAAATTTGCCTTGGTAGTGAGGAGTCAGACCTGGAATAAAGATGTGTTACAGATAAGAAAAGGGGCCAATATATTCTTTTTTTTTATGCATTCATATTTCCAACTGCCTATTTGATCATTCCCCTTTTTATAATGTATTTTAAATAGTTTTCCCTCCTATATGGTACAATATACAACAAGCTATAGATTACTTATACTGCATTTTGTGTACAAACAAATTATGATCAATATTTATTGATGGAGTTTGGTGAAAAACCCTCAAAGTTCTTTTTGAATTTAGAAAAACAAAATCGTATTAATAGACAAATTACAACACTGATTGATGATCAAGGTAATATAATTCAAAATCCAAATGTTTCATTTGAAATACATCGTTTTTACTCTAAATTATATAAGCATAAACCTGTATCCGACTTTGATTGAGATCTTTTTCAATCAAGAAACATCCCGAAACTAAATGTGCACATGAAAGATTCTTTAGAAGGTCCTTTATCAATTGACGAGGTTTTCCAAGTTATTAAAAATATGAAAAATAATAAATCCCCAGGAATGGATGGTTTTACAGTTGAATTTTTAAAGTTTGTTGGGGAAAGTATAAAGTATTTTTTACTTCGATCATTGAATTATGCATATTTTAATGGTCATATGACTGAAGCGCATAACATGGGAGTGATTACATTAATACCAAAAGGAAATAAAGATAGAAAATTGTCATCACACTGGAGACCTATTTCTTTATTAAATGTTATATATAAAATAGCTTCATCTTGTATTGCAAACCGGATTAAACAAATATTACCTTTTGTGATTAACGAAAGTCAAAAGGGTTTCATGTCTGGACGATTTATTGGGGAAAATATACGTCTTTTGTATGATTTGATGTTATACACGGATTTAAATGATATTCCTGGACTTTTGTTTATAATAGATTTTGAAAAAGCTTTCGACTCAATATCACACGACTTTATATTTCAGGCCCTGGACTTTTTTAATTTTGGTGATTCAATAAAATCATGGATTAAACTTTTTATGAGAATGCCTCGTAATACGCTTTGGTCAATGGTCATATTATGACAAACAGATTTAATATAGAAAGAGGATGTCGTCAAGGTGACCCTCTGCCTCCATACATTTTTCTTTTATGTGCAGAAATACTAAGTATAATGGTAAGAAAATGTGATGGTATTAATGGGATAAAAATAGCTAATGTTCAGCACAAAATCATTCAGTATGCTGATGATACTCTAATTACTTTAGATGGTACAGAAGATGATTTGAAGAAAACGATAGAAATTTTAAATACTTTTGAAGCTGCATCAGGATTGAGAATAAATAAGCACAAAACTAAAGTTATATGGATAGGGAGATATAAAGAAAGGAAGGATTCTTTGTGTATAGAAGAACATTTAGATTGGGTTTTTGATGGTTATTTTAGATATTTAGGCATCGATTTTTCGGGTGACTTGCATGATATGGTTGATCATAATTTTTATGCACAAATTATACATATTAACTCTCAAATGACTCTCTGGTTAAAAAGATCGTTAACAGTGTTTGGTAGAATAATAGTGTAAAATCGTTATTAGTATCAAAGTTAAATTATTTATTTTTATCATTACCGAACCCCTCTGATGAAATTATGAAAATATTACAAAAGTAATTTTTTGAATTTATTTGGAATCATAAACCTGACAAAATTAGTAGGAAACAAATGATACAACCCTATCATTTGGGAGGAGCCAAAATGATAGATATATACTCACATGTTCATTCATTGAAAATATCATGGATGAGAAGATACTTTTTTGGTAATATAGATTCTTTTATTGATATTCTAATGTATACATTTATGCCTGAAAATTGTCAATTGAACTCTTCTTTTGGTGACGTTCACGTTTTAAGATTGTCAATAGTTGCAACTAACCCGTTTTGGAAAAATGTTTTTTTTGGCTTACAGTATTTTACAGTCTAAAAGTTATCGCGATATATCTTGACAGCCTCTATGGTTTAATAGTCATATTCAGGTGAATAACGTGTGTGTATTCTATAGGTCTTGGTATGAAAAGGGTATAATATGTATTAATGATTTGTTAGATGAAGATGGTACTTTTTTGTCACTTAATGAATTTAAATTGAAATACCAAATTACAGTACATTTTTTGCAATATTTTGGTCTATGTGAAGCTATTAAATCTGGTTTTGATAACCGTTGTGGTATTTTTGTGATAATGGAACAGCCTTTAAGATTAGATTTAATATCCCTTATCTGTTGACTTCGAAAAGGCTGCTTGCATATAATATTATATGCTTTATTATTACAACAAAAAAGGGAAGAATGTAAAAGCTTTAAAAAATGGAAAAGGTTTTTTAACATTGATGAGTCCATATGGCAGAAATATTGTTCTCTTGTATTTAATTGTACTCTGGATGTTAATTTACGTTGGTTTCAATTTACACTATTACATAGAATTTTGTTTACAAATGACATATTGTTTAAATTGAATATGGTCGAAAATGAATTATGTTCCTTTTGTAATGCACATACATAAACAATTACTCATTTATTTTGTGATTGTCAATTTGTTACAAATATTTGGGCAAAATTAGAAAGATGGATTAACTTAAGTGCTGGATGTAATATACGTTTTACAAATGAAAATATATTGTTTGGATTAAGAGGTTTAAATAATAGAGCAATTAACTGTTTATTGTTCGTTAGTAAGCAAATAATATTTCGAAATAAACTAGTGAATAAAATACCTGTATTTTCTCAGTTTAAATTAGCGTTAATTTCATATTATAAAAATGAAAAATATATATTTAGTTTGAAAGGTCATGGTAAATATTTTGATAAAAAATGGTTGTCTTTGAAAAGCATGTTTTCTGATATTGTTTAATTAGTTAAATTTATACAAAGCTATTGTGCGACGGTTCATTTATGGTTCATTTATTGTTATTGTTGTTTTGTTATAATGATATGCTTGTAAATGTCATGCTATGTTTAATTTTGTTTTGTTTATACCAATAAATGCCCTGTGGAGGGGACAAAAAAATAAAAAATAAAATTATTGTTTATTGTTTGTTTGATATTTAATTTAAAATTTTGAAACCAAATATAAACAAAATATCTCTGAGGGCATGGTTATGCAAAGATAATAGTAATACTTACCCGCAACATTGTTGCCACCTTGACCGTGTAATTATACTCTCTGCTGAAGAAATATTATTTACGCTAAAATAATTCGTATTACCTCGGGTCCACGTTTTGTACAGTCGTTTATAACAATTTTTGCTTTTGCTTCGAGAAGACAAATCCGCCAAGGTGATACTCAATTTTATAGCTTTGCTTCAAGAAGGCAAATCCGCCAAATTTGTAACTCTTTGTGTGTTGCTTTGACAAAACTCAAAGCCGCTAATGTCAAACGTGGCTAAGGTGATACTCAGTCAGTTAATGCTTTGCTTCAAGAATCTAGACCCGCAAAAAAGGGAGTGACTCAGTTTTTATTGAAGACCATCTCGCAAAATTGATAACCCTTTTGCTTTGAGAAGTGAAATACGCAAATGTGATACTCTAGTCTAGGTATTCTGCGGTGAAGGATGATGAACATATCCCTGTACCTAATCATAATATAGACGTTGAAGGACATTGTTTAATGTATTAAAGTGTTACTGGTATACACTGTTAAAACGCTGTGTAAAGCAACTTGTCGCGGTAATTAGCTAGCGGCACGGGCGTACTCAGAATTGAGTCAGAATCGCGAAGGCTGCGCGCATGCGCATTGCTAGTTTGGTAGCTTACGTGATAATCTCGCGAATTGTGAGCTTTCACGTGACTTTGATAAACCCTTCTTTGAAGTAGAATTGTTGGTAACTACGGTAGTGAATATGGCAGAGTAGTGAGGTAATTTGAAGTACAATTTTCGCCCTTTATTTTGACATATAACTTGCATTTGTTAGGTGAAATTTAGACATTTTACGGGCTTATGAATGTTCGTTGCATTGTACCTTAATATTTATCGTCTTTTTGCAGCCTTTTTGCAAGCTGTTGTTCCTTCTTGGAACTTGACCCGATTAAACATCAAATCCAATTTTCTCTCAAATGGTTATGAAGTTCCGACAATGAGCGTCAAAATGATATCAAAATCGATTCGAGGTACACATTTTCAGATGGTTTTTGAAGGACCGTAAAATGAGATAAATTTCGATTTACGATGAAAGTGACGAACATTCTCCGAAAATCGCGTATCCTGATTGGTTGGTTATGGAATCATGATAGGTCAGGCAAACTTTCATGACTACGTACCCGGGGCTTGTTGCAAGAAAGGGTCCTATCTTTAGGACGTCCTAAATGTCACGTGACTGTCATGTGACTACGACTGAATTACGTACACTTAGGACAGTTGTCCTAACTTCGCGATCGGAACAAACCCCATCATCGGTCAAATGTAAACATGTTTTATGGAAAGCTTGCGTTATTTCAATCAGTGAGAAGGGGACACGATATAAAATGAACTTAACTATGTATGATTACATTTGGAATAATAAATCAAATATGAGTTATCAATGGCACCGAATGGGGTAGGGAATGAATCCCCTTATAACACGAGGGAAGTGTAATGTACAAATTTCCCCATGCCCCCCCCCCTTCCCCCCTATAATGACGAATGATTGCGAACTTGAATATGATGGTAAAGATGAAATATTTTTCGTTTGTATGTATCGGTTATACTTGTAAGTGCCCAGCCCCAATCTGATTAAGGGTTTTATAATCGCAACTACACGATGCTTAAATATTTATGGCTTATTCAGTACTTACTTTACGATATTATTTGTTTTCTCTATTTAATTTACATCATGTTCCATAGACGTCGATCTGTATCAATACATATTGTTCAAGTAATAAATCCTAATTCCCTTTGCCTCCTCATCAAATGTAAGGCCTTTCTGGTGCCCAGCCCCTCCTCCGACTCTGGAAAAAAGTACAGCTACGCCACTAATTTGGGAAATGAATTTCACTTTCAAGACGAAATATATACTGTACGTTTGTATCGCTGATGTTTTCTATTAGTATCGGGAACGAAACGTATATCGTGAACAAGCAGTTTCCATACTTTATAGAATGGTCTCGATAAAGAAGACCTCTCTTGAATATAAATATTGTTCATTACTTATTTCAAAGGTAAAAGGTCTTCCATTTGCCAGATTTATCTACTTTTCAGGCAAATGTCATATTTATTGATAAAGTGTAGCTGATCAGATAAGTTAATTGTAGCGAAAATATATATAATATTTTTCACATGTATAATAGGGTCTGTTTGATGAAGATACTAATTAATGGTGTCTTTAAATAGGCACAATCAGCAACATAAGCAAATCTTTTCCGAATAATATATTTCATGTTTTTTTTGTGTGTTCGCTTTCAGCTACCTGTTTGCTTTGCATGTGAACTGAATATTGTAATATGTTATGTGTATGTTTTTATATCATTTGTCATTCTAACGCACCTATAGACCAGCAATAGGCTCCTATGCTGATAATTATTTTACCGATTATACATTAGGTTCATGGCAAAGGCTAATTTTGACTTAGGAGCCTTTCTTGCAACAGTTTAGGATAAATGTCCTATGTACGTAGTCATATGACAATCACGTGACATTTAGGACGTCCTAAAGATAGGACCCTTTGTTGCAACAAGCCCCCGGTATCTCCGACGATCGCTCGATCGAAAGTTTGCGTGACCTTTCATGATTCTGTAACCAACCGATCAGGTAACGCGATTTTCGAAGAAATCATGGTATTTCCATTTTTGACAAACTCGTAAGTGTACTAGATGGTTTTAATTGTGGAACATGACTCGATTAAAATTAAACATTATCTGGAAGTGCCCGAAAACGGAATAACACATAATACTCTTTATAGTGATATACAAATGTCAAGTAGGCAATTGGATTTAGATCGCTTTTGCGAGCATTTCAAAACAAGTATAATAAACAAATTTTTTATGATTTTGAATCGATTATTTTGCTAATTCGTTATTCCGAAGGTTCGTTATTGCGAAGGTTCATTATTCAGAGGGTTCGTTATTCCGAAGGTTCGCTATTCATAAAACGAAATCCGGTTCGTTATTCCGAAGGTTCGTTTATCCGAAACAAAATCGGGTTCGTTATTCCGAAGGTTCGTTATTCCGAAGATTCGTTATTGCTAAGGTTCATTAGTCCGAAAATAAAATAGGGTTCGTTATTCCGAAACTTAAATCGGGTTTGTTATAATACTATAATTTGTGTTTTGTTTATTTAATTTACAGCCTGCATTAAGCATACCCCTCCCCCTTTCCCTCCCTAATTGGCCAGACCAATCAAACACATAAGTTTATCTTATCTCTTTATATGAAATTATAGCATTATAACAAACCCAAATTCATTTTCGGATTAACGAACCCGATTTCGTTTTAGGAATAGCGAACCTTCGGAATAACGAACCCTCGGAATAACGGACCTTTGGAATAACGAACCTTCGGAATAACGAACCCGATTTTATTTTCGGACTAACGAACCTTCGGAATAACGAACCTGATTTCGTTTTAGGAATAGCGAACCTTCGGAATAACGAACCCTCGGAATAACGGACCTTTGGAATAACGAACCTTCGGAATAACGAACCCGATTTTATTTTCGGACTAACGAAACTTCGGAATAACGAACCTGATTTCATTTTCGGACTAACGAACCTTCGGAATAACGAACCTGATTTCGTTTTAGGAATAGCGAACCTTCGGAATAACGAACCCTCGGAATAACGGACCTTTGGAATAACGAACCTTCGGAATAACGAACCCAAATTCATTTTCGGATTAACGAACCCGATTTCGTTTTAGGAATAGCGAACCTTCGGAATAACGAACCCTCGGAATAACGGACCTTTGGAATAACGAACCTTCGGAATAACGAACCCGATTTTATTTTCGGACTAACGAACCTTCGGAATAACGAACCTGATTTCATTTTAGGAATAGCGAACCTTCGGAATAACGAACCTTCGGAATAATGCAACAAATATTCGGATTAACGAACCCTATTTCATTTTAGGATTAACGAACCCTCAGGTATACGAAATTTGCGTGTTCAGAATAACGAACCTTCGGAATAACGAAGCGCACCCGATCCTAATAACCTACGACATATCCTATACATACTTTGCCCTAAGCCTATACTTATCGTTCATATCCATCGGTCCTTGTTCACGATTAGATTACCAGGTACATTACGATGTATGTTTTTTAGTGGTTAGTAATTAAACACAGACGTTAAAACAATATTGCATTCATTAATTTCCACCCAAAATTGGTTCACAAGAGTCCACTGATAATCAATTTTTACTAATTTAAACTAAAAATGCATTTGGATAATTATCTTACAAACTAACGGGATAATGAACAGATTTAAATTTCATTTTGCAAAAGCACAAACTAGCTCATGAACACGGGCGTAGCGACTTACGTAACATCTATTCATCAGGGGAGATGAATGAATAGATATTCCCCCCCCCCCCCTAGTTGCATGGGTATCAATGACATGTCTACGCCCATGCTCATGAATATTCATGAACCTGTTACAAATTACTGCAAATTGTGTGGTTTAACGGTATTCGTATTTAATGTCTACAAGAAACTAGGTTTTTTAACAGACCAGGGTAGTAAAAGAGACAACTTTTTAGCATAAGCCTAATTCAACAGGATTGTTTCTGTTTCATAAACAGAAGAGATATGGTCATTTTTTGACAGGAACATTTTCGTAAATGTAATGAGAGCCATGTAAAACAACAGGGACAGTCGTAGGTAGTAAGAGAAAACCGTTTATTAACAGTTATGCATGTGGGTAATTGCAAATAAAAGATAATTTCCTATTAACTAACAAGATATCTGTTATTTTACAGGAAAAATCGGTAACATTGATAAAAACGGTGAAAATTATAATTTTAAGGGCAGAAAACCCCCTATAATCATGATAATTGTACAGTCAGTTCATTTTGACGGTGTAGCTGATTACCCAACATTTGTGTAGGACGTCATATTACAGTTTAAAATCTAACCATTGCAATCATTTCAACAACAAAAATGCAAATACTGTTAATAAAAGATTTATATTCATACTAACACAAGATGTGCCGTTTTGCACAGCAAATGTGTAAAATCTTAATGCAACAGCCCCTTCATTGAATAACCAACTCAAGTATGCAAATCTATGGATTTTGCACCTTGCACGTTTCTAGCAAGTTGGTTTAGGTGTCAACAGTGGCGTAATGAGCAAAAACTTTTTGGGGGGCTAAACCAAATCCGCATCACCACCGGATATTGCGAGGGAGCGAAGCGACTGAGCGGGGGGAGGGTGTGGGAGGGGGGTGTCCCCCCCTCCCACGTGTCCCCCTCCCACGGTAGATTTTACATGAAGTAAAATCTGAGTTTTCTTGTCTAAAGAAATACTCTTTTTTTCAATCACTGTTATCGAATTAGATAAAAGCCATGATTGATTTTTTTTTGGGGGGGGGGGGGGGGGGGGCAAGCGCCCCTCCCCCAAGCCCCCCACCAGTACGCCAGTGGGTGTCAACAACATAATTACGCATCTGTTTGTTTGTGTCCTTATGTGTCCCAATAAAGAAATAGTTCTAAGAAGAATTCTCGTTTATAACAAAATGTTATTTTCCTGGGTTTGATGGTCAAATCGCATAAACAATGTTATTCAAACAAATCAAGTCAATAGACCGTCCAGCGGTGACCTGGAGTCGAACTATTCAATTTATATAAATGCGATTCAATACGTAGACAAAATCGTACACAAATCAGCTGTTGCCTTGCTGTGTCGGACAAACCCCTGAAAAGCTTTTCAACCTGCCATGAGCAACCATTGATGATAGGCTACGCATGAACTGGTCTTTAGAGCACATTATTTTACTATTACTCCTATACTCTGCATCAGTGTCAAGTCTGCACATTTCTCCTTATTTCTCCTCTTTGTTTGATTATTGTGCGATAGCTTATCAAGCAAATGACCAATGGGGGCTGTAACGAAACTATGTGTGAATTAGAAATATTTTCATAGTACTTTATTTCCAATTTCTCCTTTTTGCAAATCCCTTCATGCATAATGAGCTATATTTACTTCACACAAGAAGTCATAGAGCAGTGAAGTAAATCACAAAATTTGCATTGAAACACAAAATGCATGTGTTTTCTCTCTGTGAGTGAATTGTTTCTCTCTGACCCTGTAATTGGTTGATAGCCTTACTGTGGACGTAGTTGTCATTAACATTTTCACAGCCCCTTCTTTCTACAACTAATCATGCTACACCTAAAGTTGTATACAAAAATCAACAATCATTTCTACACAGCATTTTTTTACACAGCGTTTTAACAGTGTAGACAGCGCGCGGTGTAGCTAGGCGGAGGAGGTCGAGGGGGGGGGGGGGGGGGGGGTAACAACAACAATAACATCAACAGCAGCAACATCAAGAGCAAGAGCAACAACAACAACAACAACAACGTCGCCAACAACAACAACAACGTCGCCAACAACAACAACATCAACAACAACAACAACGACAACAACACGAGTCGACTTATAGATAGTACAAAGAAGTAATGTTCACGGCGTCACATCCTTCATTGTCCTTGCACAAGGACATAACCGAGCGCTAAGCCAAAATTGAACATTCTCTCTCAGCGAGAGAGGGGGGCAAATTAGCTCCATTTTAACTACTGTATACGACCCTCAATGTATCCAATATTATACTTGATTAACTCTTTTCAATAATGTTAATCATGATAGTGGTGATAAAATGAAAGTATCACGGCGTAACTACTTTAGCAACCTTGAGCAATACATGTGTACTTTGGATTCGTTGCGACGATTAGCAACTGAGCACATCACTGAATGGGGCGATGTTTCAATTTTGATGAACTCTTTTCAATAATATTAATCATGATAGTGGTGATAAAATGAAAGTATCACGGCGTAATAACTTTAGCTGCAACCTTGAGCAATACATTTTTACATTGGATACGTTGCGATGATTTATAGCAATAGCACTTTTCATGAATGTGGCGATGTTTCAATTTCAATCGCGAGGAGTACATGAATCTGAGTAATGACATTATTGAAGAGCATTAGAGATGCGGAGGCCGATCACGTAAAAAGCGCAACACCTGTCATTCCCAGGGGGCTCCCCTTATTTCCATAATTTTATTTAGTATTATTCGATTTGATTAATGTCTATTTTGATTCGAGTAAAGTTATATTCGACGTATAATTATCATGTGACTAATATCTATACAAGATACCTAGAGTGACTGACAACCTTGAGCAACACTTAATTAAAGGGAGCTAGTAGCTTTAACTGAATCGACCAAACTCACTTGCACGGTTGCACCTCTAGTGGTTTTGTCATGCCTCTAAGTAATATAAGTATGAAGCACCTTTGGTCGTTGTTTTATTGTTTATTTTTACAAATTGTCTCTTTGTTATTGAAATATTAATGATTTTATTTGAAAAAATACCGAGGTCATTTTTTCAACTGAGCATTACAATCCTATATGACAATGAGTTAGCAAATAGCACGTTGTATTTTTGCTCATTACTCGGCCAAAATGTAACAACAACAACACCACCACCACCACCACCACAACCACCAACACCACCAACAACAACAAAAACAACAACAACAACAACAACATCAGCAAATTAATTTATATTTAAATTGCCAATAACAAACAAAACGGAATAACACAAGCAATGTGCAGCATCTCTGGCTCTCTTTAATATGTATTTCTGAACAGTTCAAAATAAAAGCTATACAATTTTGTTAATGAATAGTGTGTTGAGATAAATAATGATTATTATAGACTAATTGTAGGCTTATCAATGTGTTAGTTACTTTAAGTATATAGTTACCCTCGAGTATGCCAGTATATTTGTATATTAGTAAATATATAATCCATTGCGGATATAGTATCGGAAATAATATCGCTAATGATATTCGCTTGTCTCGCAATGTAAAACTAGGAATCTAAACGATCACGACGTTTCGTATGCTACTGCAATACTTTGTCAAATGATAATATCGAATGTAGACACTCGGCTTTTATGCTCTACCGTGGCTCCCAACATCACAATCTCGCATGAGCGATTGCGTTCCTGATAGGTCAACAACGGAACCCGCTGAATGGCCGGTGCACACGGGCAAACAACCAATCAACGGAACACTGGATCGGCCCGCCTAACGAAACAGCGTACGACACGTCGCCACGACACTACCCCGAACAACCGGCCCACAACGGTTGATGCCAAACCCACGGCAGAACCCCCCTAGGTGGCTAGGGGGGTTCTGCCGTGGGTTTGGCATCAACCGTTGTGGGCCGGTTGTTCGGGGTAGTGTCGTGGCGACGTATCGTACGCTGTTTCGTTAGGCGGGCCGATCCAGTGTTCCGTTGATTGGTTGTTTGCCCGTGTGCACCGGCCATTCAGCGGGTTCCGTTGTTGACCTATCAGGAACGCAATCGCTCATGCGAGATTGTGATGTTGGGAGCCACGGTAGAGCATAAAAGCCGAGTGTCTACATTCGATATTATCATTTGACAAAGTATTGCAGTAGCATACGAAACGTCGTGATCGTTTAGATTCCTAGTTTTACATTGCGAGACAAGCGAATATCATTAGCGATATTATTTCCGATATTTGTATATTATTATCAAGAATGTTGAAACTGTATGATGCACATATTTACATCAGTTGTCAAACTAATTTATGTGGGGTAGGGTTAGAGATGCCTGAGAAATGAATTACGTAACAGGCGTGATGTGCAACACAGAAGTGAAATAATGTAAATTAGAAATATGTTATCATTTCTTGATTGCATTTTCCCTATAGAGGGTGACTGCAGTAACGAGGAGAAATGGAGGGGTAGGGTGTATTTGTAAGCAATTGCCTCTCCGTTTTGTTGTTTTCTTCCTTTATATAGTGGGGCCACGCTACGAGTCCAATCTCGCACCCCTGCTGCCCTGGGCAACGTGTCTTTTTGACACGGCCGGTTGTAGCAGCCACAACTTATAGCCCGGTCACATATCAACAGATTGCGTAAACGGACGTCAAACGGAGAGCTAAATTTTCCATCCGTTCGTCTCCGTTCGTATGCGTTTCTTGTCCGTTCCTTGTCCGGTGATGTACGTTGTTCTATGTTTTGTACATAAAGCAATGGAGACGACTTTCTTCACCGGATAATTTCATTTCGCAAGTTTTCTATTCGTTGGGCATTCGTCTCCGCTATCCGTTGATATCTGACCGGGCCATAATATTAAGATTGTTTAATTTGAATTCTAGATTAATCTGCGGAGTCTCACGAACGAACGAACGGACGAACGAGTGGCGTAACGTGGTTGGACATGGGTTGGACTGATTTATTTATTTATTTATTTTTATTATTATTTTTTTTATTGGGGGGCTATATATAGGTTAGGGTTTCTTTAACTTTAAAAAATGTTTCTTAGGTTTTTATTGTTTTGTCAAAGTATTGGGGGGGGGGGGGGGGCGTGCCCCCTGTACCTGTATCTATGCGCCACTGTCTCTATTAGTTAATGCAATACGGCGCCTCTGCATTGGTCCGTACGTAGGTAGAAGGTCCCTTCCTGGGGGTTCTTGTCCGCATCTATCCCCATCGTGGGGCATCCCTGGGCGCCACAGGAACTGCACATGCCAGCAAGGTACCTGCAGTTATGATATGATAATATATATAACATGTATACAGTCAAACCTGTAAAGAATGACCACCCAAGGGAAACAAGAAAGTGGTCACTGTAGGCAGGTGACCTCAATAGGCAAGTTCAATAATAATGAGTTCCTCTTATGCAGGAGATCACCCTTAGTGACCACTATAGACAGGCGACCACTAAGACAGGCTTGACTGAATAAGTTTAATTAATACATTATTATTATGTATAATAGTATATTTAATTATAATAGTCAGGAATACAATGATGATTATGATTACGAATTATAGGGGAAATCAAATATGTTGAAAAGGGGAAATTGGTATCAGAAAATTAAATAGGCCATAATGTTGGTTTAACATGTTTCATAACCAGAGATGATCTGTTGTGTAAAATCTATTTGGAATAACATTGGGCAAGCATCAATGGTTGCCAAGAACAACCTTTATTCAAGATACCATTATAAGGTATAATCATGATGGAAATCAAGAAAGACACGTTCGGGATTCTAGTATTGTACCTCAAGTCGATAGTAGTCTTAACGTTATTGCATACATGTTAACATTGTCTTGTTCTTATTATTTTCTTCTATACCTGTACTAAGGGCATGCCTTCTCGAAAATGATTATCCCTATACTTAACTCGGGAAATTCATATGAATATAAAAATGCACTTATAATAATTGATCATCATACCATCCTTAACAAAAAAAGATTATCCAAAAACAAACCCTATAACCCTAACCCCAGACATCATTTTTTCTCGATGTACATAGATCAAATTTGACAAAGAACAAATGCGGTGTGATATTATAGGTTTTCCCGCTCAATTTGACATTTAAGTTTCACCTATAATTTATTAATGTCCGATGTAAATATTTGTTGTCTGCAATTCTCATTTTAGAAAATCAAGGAGTCTAGAAAACTTAATGACGGAGCAGTCAGTGGCGTAGCGAAGGGGGAGGGGGCACTGGGTGGGGCAATACATAAGGTGTGCCCCCCCCCCCCCCATAATTGTGCGTGCCCCCCTCCAATCAATCCGACCACGCTACGCCATGTCGGAGCTGCTAATCAATGCATTTCATGGAGGTTGACTATTTTCTTTATAATTACTCAAATCAAGGAAAGTCTGGATGCGAAACACTAATCTCATGTATACCTCCCTATATGAAAATGTCAATCGGAACATACTTGTTTTCCCACTTGCAAGAGAGGATAATTATAGGCCCCATTCAAATTAGCCTTTGTTGATAGTGGCGGCTTTGAACATCTAGTAAGGAATTTGAATCAGTAATTCATTGTATACTATAGGTTTTCCCATTCATTTTAACACAATTGTCATTCAATTTCATTAATTCGTCATTCAATTTCGTCCCGAGAAACCAACAGAGCGTAAATCCCAACTTCAATTTCGTCAATGGTCATTCTATTTCGTCATTGGTCAACCAATTTCAAATATTTCGCATTCAAAATCGTCAATTGTCATTGGAATTCGTCTCGGCCACTAAGTTGGTGGTGAATGTTAAGTTCAATTTCGTCATTGTGCAAACAATTTCGTGAATTTGTCATTCAAATTCGTCAGGTGGTATAGCCTTTTGTTGGGGATAGGAAAACCAGTGTGTGTGTGTGTGTGTGTGTGTGTGTGATGTGTGTTTGTTTGTTTGTTTGTTTGTTTTATTTCCAAATCAAGATGAAACAAAATAAATAAAAAGTCCAGTTTGATTTACTTCAAATCTCTTACAAAATATATAAAACAAAACATAACAACATTACATATATTTCTATACAAAAAATATATAATTGAATGAAGATATGTTTTAAACGTATGTGTGTGTGTATGTGTGTGTGTGGATAGGTGTGTGTGTGTGTGTGTGTGTGTGTGTGTGTGTGTGTGTGTGTGTGTGTGTGTGTGTGTGTGTGTGTGTGTGTGTGTGTGTGTGTGTGTGTGTGTGTGTTACCCCCTATATAATTAATGTTACAATTCAACAATTACATCAAGACAATATATAACAGAAAATTACCTCCTAAATACATAGGACGAATTTGAATGGAGTTTTGACGAAATTGGTTGCCAATTGACGAAATTGCTTTCGCTTTTATGTGTTCAGCAACTGTGACCGACGAATTTGATTTGCAATTGACGAAAATGTGTGCCTAATGACTAAATTGTTTGGTGATTGTGTTAAATTGATTGACGAAAGACGAAATTGAAGTTGGGATTTCCGCTCTGGTGGTTCCTCGGGACGAATTTGAATGACGAATTAATGAAATTGAATGGCAATAGTGTTAAAATGAATGGGAAAACCTATAGTAATACCTCTTTTGATATAATCGTCCGATTCAATTTCAAGCTTGCTTCCTGTATAAACCAACTTACATTAGTATTCATTATTCATCATCAATATTCATTATCATTCACATTCAAATTGCATTCAACGTCTCGGTAAACTTCCCACTTTTGGACTCCGAGGACGCTACTTTAAAAACAACATACAGAGCCATGTACATACACAAATGATGTGCATAATAAAGATATACGGTATAGGACCCTCTTACAGTGATTAGTGCGCCACGCAACGTCACTGTCTTTGTTGTCCAGCTAGTGGATACGCAAAATAATCGGCCGTCACACATGACCGACATACATTTGACCCGAAATTAAAAGGAAACGATCAGCTTCAATAATTCAAAATTCAAAAACAAACAAACACAATCAACCGATTCATATTCATTTCGAACAAACAACCCGCAAAACACAAAGGCGTGGCACTTTGTTAAACAAATAGAGAGGGAAAATAGAGGGGAGGATATTGTGAGATCTAGTATAGACAGATAGAGAAAATAATGATTGGATATCATTACAGCCATACTTGATAGTTCACATTAAGCGGAAAGCATCGTGGAATGATTTGTTGGTCGTAGAATACAAAGCCCAATTGAACATCGCAAAACTGTTTGTATATAGGTAGCACAATTTCTACGATTGATCGGGTAAGTACATTAATATATATATCGAAAGCTAGGCTGTATACGACTCTCATTTTACCACATTGGCGATTTTTTAGTAGACAAGCAGTTTTCAGCAGTATTTTCCATATTCATATATATATATATTTATATATCTCATAATTACATATGCTGTAACAATATTTACGTTGGTTGTTGCTGTGATTGACTGAAGAAACTATAGAAACATCGGTTTATATAATTACATATATACAACTCTTTCTTTGTACATTCCATCACTATAGTTGATGCTTAACAGTAAAGAAGCAACGGATAATTATTATGATGATTAAAAGAACTGTAAAGAACTATAAAAGAACTGATAGAATATTTCTGAATTGTTGTATTCTTTGATGCTTTTGAATAGGATAAACGAATATCGCCTTACTTTCTCTATTTTCGTGTGTACTCGTATTACTAGAAACTGTGTATTTTTTGTATATTAAAGGGGCTTTGTAACATTCTCTAAATCCTCAAAACTTACTTGGAACTCTCGTGGTTCTCTCATACTTTATCATATTCATATTAACAACAAAAGCACAGGTTTCGGTTTTTCAAATTTCCATTTCATTCAAAAGATATTTACGATTGAAGTGTTCAGATATGAAATTGTCTACGGGATAGTTTCATGCCGTGTGCAAAGTAAGTACAATGAGTTAGTGAATATCACTTTGCATTTTTGCTCATATCTCAGCCATAAAACATCCAATTAACTTAAATCTTTTACAAATTACTTTGTGGACATATATCAGATCACTACAATACACATTTTTTTAATCACTCATCCCTTTTTGCACTTGCCAACAAAGTTACTAGATCCCTTCAAATATGTATATGACAATTATAATTATCGAAAATACGAAAAGATCATATAAATAGAATTTTGAATTAAAACACAAAACATATCAGATAAGAAAAGATCATTTGTTCTAGAATTTGACACTTGTATACACTTTTAAATAAGTATTGATAATAAACACGCTATTATACAAGCCTATATTTTCACTGAATTAATGTCACTTTAGAATTGTATCATGAAATATGACATTATTGAAGATACGTCGAGTAAGATTCATCTAATGTATTTCGGTATAGAGTAAGGATATATGTTTGTGCATTATATTATTTACACGATTTAATGTTGGCATGTATAGAGTGAATTTCCAATTTTGGGCAATACATGAATAAGTTTCTACACTTAAAGGGATCTATTAACTTTGTTGACATGTGCAAAAAGTGATGAATGGGTGATACAATGTATATTGTTGTTATCTAATATGTCCACTGGGTATTGTGTGAACATTTCAAGTTAAATGGACGTTATATGGCCGAGTAAAGAGTAAAAATGCAAAGTGATATTCACTAACTCATTGCACTCATTGCCGTTAGTGGACGTAGTTGAGGCTAACGTATTTGAAGGTAGTTGAACGTATCGGTATCCGCACAGTACCATAATTGTCTGTGATGCTAACTTGGTATTAACTTGTGGGAGCCTTGGTTTTCGATTATTCATCTTTATTACACGTTTTACTAGCTTTGTGCAGCGCTGACCAATGGTAATGTATACATTTCATAGGCTGACTACGGTCTATCTCTAAATAAAACCACGTTGGCTTGTGGGGTCAAACCATGAAAACACAGAAGAGTTCATGACTGCATACAAACTGTCACCGCGTAACAAATTCTCCGTCTATAGACCAACAAAAAGTACAAAATTACACCCCCCCCCCCCCCCCCCCCCAGGGTTTCAAATTTTAGCCAACCAGAACGAAGCGTGTGCAAGGACGGAGCAGGAGGGATCAGAGCGGAACGAATAATATAATAATCATATTTATCTCTACCTATAATACTCTTATTTTATAGCGAAAAGTCGCATACAAATTGTATTAAGTGTTCGGCTGTTCATCTATTCACCCGGGACATTGAGCACTTTGTGTTGGATATTCGCCGATCTGTAAAATGTTCACACACGTATTATCAGTGGCGTAGTGTGGTCAGACAGATGGGGAGGGGGGGGGGTGAGTTAGGGGCATGCGAGTTATTGGGGGCACACATTATGTATTGTATTTGTTTGCAAAAATGTTTCCATTAATATGCATGTTATGTTTTGTATTGTGTTTGTCAAATTATTCACGTACTCCCGTGCTCCCCGTAGCTACGCCACTGCGTATGATTTATTATACGTTTAGCATTTGGCCAAGAAATAGTGCAGGGTACCAAAACCCAAAAATAATATTCTTATAAATGAGAGTTAAACGCATCACCATACCATCAGCATGTGATCAAGGGGTCTGCAGACGAAGACTACCTTTTGTCTAGGACGAACGCATCGTCCGTGTTTATATTGTCTCCTAACCATACGTATCGCGTGAATATAGAATTGACGCACTCGCAGACGTTTGGCGCATACGGAACCATGAGGCCATATTGGTTCCGAAATTGGCGGTAATTAATTGTATTGTTTATGAATTACACAACCCTTTGCAAAGTTTTGGGCATCTATTTAATATCACACAAAGGTACCAAAACATATACTTATGTGTTGCTCTTTGCCTGGTGGTCCCCTTTTAACCAGTTTAACACTCTTACTGGTACACTATTGATTTATACAAAATATAATTGTATTATTAGCCATATCATGCTACGTTCACGGTTCAGGTAAAATGGCAGCGCCTAAGATCGTCCTGTTGACGGGCAGCGCCTCGGGGACCGGGCTGGCTACGGCCGAACGTCTCTCCAAGGATCCACAGAAGAGATTCGTGGTGATCGCCACACTCCGCTCCTTGACCAGAAAGGGCGACCTGGTGGCTGCCGTGGGCGACGCCCTCGACAAGACCGTGTTCATCAGGGAACTCGACGTCACGAAGGATGACCAGATAAAGGGCGTGGTCGAGGAAGTCATCAAAGAACATGGACGTCTCGACATTCTACGTGAGTAGTATTGTCTTTGGTTAAAATGTCATCAGTGGCGTAGCTATAGGGGGGGGGGGTGGCACCTGGGGGCACATGCCCCCCTTTTCCATAACACTAAAAACATACGGCTAAAATCTGTGTAAAAAACAAAGAAACACATAAGGTGGCGTGCCCCCGGCGTGCCCCAATCATTCGGGTGCCCCCTAATCAGTCCGACCACGCTACGCCACTGAACGTCATATTTACACTGCATTATTTGGACACTTTCTTACAATCTGAGAACGAACTCTTCTCTACGAACTTCTGCTATCCATTATGCTGGTTTATTATTATTATACATGTATTTAATACGACGTGTACGAATGGTGCATGATATGCCTACATACTAACGGAAATGAACCCTAATTATATTTATTTATTTTCCTAATAAGGAGCAGACTAAGATTGATCGAATTTTGAGCAAAACGACAGCATACAGTTTAATATATATTACACTTTGTCCAAAATGGACGGCTTGGCTTATTTCGTTCAAACTTGGCACCCTCTCTCATTTGTACTTTGACGTCTATGCAAACCTTAAATATACCTACTATATGTTTTTTACATGAAATGTTAGTACATAATTATTGCATACCACCACGGATCACATACGGTATACAAATTGTTCTTACAGTGAACGTAGCAGGTGTTGCCATTAGTGGCTTCGTCGACACCATGTCACGTGATCACATCGAGCTGATGTTCCGTGTGAACACGATCGGGTTGATTCGACTCGTGCAGGCCGTGCTTCCACACATGAAACGACAAAAGGCGGGAAAGATCATCTCGATTTCCAGTTATGCGGGGAGAGTAGGTCAGTTGTTCAATTCATTTATTTCAACCAATTTATAAAAAGAGTTATCTCTGGCCATGGTGTCATAACAAACTGACACCCCAATCATGTGACCGTGTTTAGCCAATCAACGACGCGTATTTTACTAAGTCAGATGGTATAATATGTAATCTCTGATGCAAGGAGTATCTTAATAACTCAATCATTATTTACTACTCTTAATATATGCCCGAGTAAGACCCCCGTTTTGAGACAATCCCGCTCCTCATAGACCCCCGTTTCGAATTTGGCTGAGGCACCCCCCCCCCCGGCTAAAAGATAATTCTAGTACCCCCCCCCCCCCCCCTCCCCGGGCGACATGCAACAATCAATATAATAGTTTGTAATCATTATGAAAATGAACACATGAAAAGTCATAATACATTTCTCTGAAACAGGGATTTGAAGGAGTCATTATTTAGTACTCTTAATAAATTAAGACCCCCGTTTTGAGACAATCCCGCTCCTCATAGACCCCCGTTTCGAATTTGGCTGAGGCACCCCCCCCCCCCCCCGGCTAAAAGATAATGCTAGTACCCCCCCCCCCCCCCCCTCTCTCCCCGGGCGACATGCAACAATCAATATAATAGTTTGTAATCATTATGAAAATGAACACATGAAAAGTCATAATACATTTCTCTGAAACAGGGATTTGAAGGAGTCATTAATTAGTACTCTTAATAAATTAAGACCCCCGTTTTGAGACAATCCCGCTCCTCATAGACCCCCGTTTCGAATTTGGCTGAGGCACCCCCCCCCCCCCCCCCCCGCCAAAAGATAATGCTAGTACCCCCCCCCCCCCCTCTCTCCCCGGGCGACATGCAAAAATCAATATAATAGTTTGTAATAATTAGGAAAATGAACGCATGAAAAGTCATGATACATTTCTCTGAAACAGGGATTTGAAGGAATCATTATTTACTACTCTTAATAAAATTATGCCCGACTTTGTTGTTTGTGCATTTACAATTATTACGGGTATTGTATGGTGGCATTATAGGGACATTTTGGCAAAATTGTATTATACATTATTATACATAGGCTATTTGGCCAAAATTTCGCCAAATTTTGGCCAAATTTTGGCCAAATTTATGCCAAATTTTGGCCAAATATTTGCCAAATTTTCGCCAAATAGTAGGCATTTGGCCAAATTTCGGCCAGATTTGAAACGTTTTGGCCAAATTTGGGCCAAAATTTGGCCAAAATGTCCCTATAATGCCACCATACAAGGAGGCTAAGCGCTATCTATATAAATAAACTCTCTCTGCAAGAGGATCCAGACCCGCACCTTATGAATATTCATAAGCCCGATATTATAACAATCTGGCGAATGGAGTGTGCTCGTTAATAACGAAGCTCCGCTGCACGCCGAAATATAGATAGTCCATATCCATGAGATACCATGAACGTCTTGTCAAATCGATGGTGAGTCGGCGCGGTTCCCGTCGGCGAACTTACTCCCCTTAAAGGAAAATGTAATTTCGAACAGGACGGCGATCACGGCCGCGACTCGAGCTGTGATATAGCCAGGTGTCGAATTGAACACGTCGCACGTCCGCGCGTCCCATCGACGGCGATCGGAAACGGACGGGGTTGGAGAAATTGTGATTCGAAAATACACACTCCCTCCGGAGAGGGAAGAGCCGGTCAACAAAAAGCCCCTTTTAGCCATCCCGACGACGACCGCGACCGCGGATCGAACGGGGATATAGCCTAGGATCGAGTTTAAAACGTCGCCCGTCCGCGGGACCGCCCGGCGGTGATCGAAGGCGGGCGGGGGAAAAACGTAGACGAAATTACGAAATGTCCAGAAATGCCCCCCTCGACGCGTTACAGTATTATTAGGTGTTGATGATTTGTATTTTTCTCTAGTCGGAATGATCTTGAAACTTGAAACTAGACTGATACGTTTGGTTCCATTGACCATCTCCAATGAAGATGGTAAGAAATTTTGAGGTGGTTATTTAATTCTTACTTGCAACAATGCATGGCTCTAGAGATCGTTTTTCTAACGTTATTTTTTGTTATGGACAACGAATGGACTTTGGTAAACTATCCAAACACCGTATCCCTCCAGTCTTTAAATTATTGCTACAAATTATTTCTTAGAAGCGCTGATCACATTTATTTCGATTGAAAAATGTTTTCCTTCAATTTCTCTTTTCAAAATACAGCCATTCCTTTCATAGATGTATACTCCTCTTCCAAGTTTGCGGTAGAGGGATTCATCGAATCGATCTCGCCTGTGTGCAGACAGTTCAACATATGGTACGTGTGTCACACCGAGTGCGTTTATCAACTCTTTTTAAACCAGTAATCAACATTTTAAAAACATGTTTATCATGCTTATCGCAAGTTTGCGCTTCCATAAGAAATAAGCCTCGCTGTTTTGAAATGCTGTAAATGTTGTGTTTTAATTTGCGTAAGTACCAGAATCATTCCTATATAATCAAAGAAATATATTATGTACATGCATTCATGTCTCATTTTTTCCAGGGTGAGCCTTATGGAACTTGGTCTCATTAAGACAAAGATGCTCCTCACCGACATCGTCAGCGGCGTGCAGGACATGACCAACGACGAGTCGGTCGACGAACTCGATCGCAAGCTCGCTAAAGGTTGGATGGGCTGGGCTGCGTCACAGCCCCTCTACGAGACGTCGTTCGTCGCCGAGGCGATTCTCGAGGTCATCGACGCCGAGAAGCCGGTCCTGCGATATCAGGTTCCCTCGGAGCTGTTCGAGACCGTGTTAGCAGAGCCGTTCCGTGATCTTACCGGGGAAAAGATTGTCGAGCTTCAAACCGGAACACTTGGAGTAAAGGAATCTGAGTAGTATTTGAAATACGAGCAGTCTACAGGAATCCGAGTATTCTTAGGAATCCAAGAATTTTCGGAATCCGAGTACCGGTAGTCTTCTGAATCCGAGTAAAGTGTACTATAGTACTATAGTAGCCTTCAGGAATCCGAATATTCTTAGGAATCCAGGAAGAATTTTCGGAATCCGAGTAGTCTTCTGCATCCGAGTATAGTCTTCCGGATTCCCAGAAGGCTTCGAAACCTGAATAGTCTTCGGAATCCGATTAGGCGTTCATTTGTATAGAAACTGCT
Source organism: Echinarachnius parma (assembly GCA_037951105.1). Lineage (NCBI taxonomy): Eukaryota > Metazoa > Echinodermata > Echinoidea > Clypeasteroida > Echinarachniidae > Echinarachnius > Echinarachnius parma. The sequence goes on along the minus strand of JBAMJV010002779.1, from coordinate 42,511 downwards.
AATTAAAGTTTGTTTAGGATGTCAGATTTCAGGCACAATATTATTGGGGTAAATAAGTAGCCGGGAGTAGCCTGAATTGTTGCTTAATATAACAACACAAAATCCGTTTAGTAGGCTTGTTAAGGGCCAAAAATAGGGTGTTGACTGCATTTTGGGGTACAATTGTTTTATTTGGCACACATATTCCTTGGATCAAAAGAAACAAATTCATCCAAAGAAACACTCTGTATCTATGCAAATTAGGTCTAATTTCCATAATTTATGCAAATTTATACATGGGAATTGGATATTCTATGAAAATGGTGTTTTTATATTCCTTGGAACAAAAGAAGAACATTTATTTTAACCTTTGGTGGCCATCTAACCCCTCAAATTCAAGACAGCAATGTTAAAATTCGCACATTTTATTTTATTGTTGAACTACATATATGTATGATATGTCTAGTAAAATCATTACTGGGATGTCAAAATCAATTGTTGACTCATCCTTGGAACAAACTAAGAAGATATTTTAAAAGAGACACATAATACCTATATAAATTAGCCTCATTTGCATAATTTATGTATAATGACACAGAAATGTTATATATTATGATATTTTCGTCTTCATTGAAATACTTGAATTTTAACATTCCTGCGGCAGCCACCTTGGATTTGTGAGACAAGATGACTGCCAATGCTGACAATAATCTGCTCAAACTATTCGTTTACTTTGACGTACCCTATATAGTTCATCAATCTGCATAAGTTAATACATCAATTGTTTCTTTAAAGACTACAATTTCATAATATATCACATTTGTGTATATACTAATGCATACATTTTGCAAATTTGGCTAATTTATATAGATAAAGTGTGCTTCTTTTGATGATTCTTCTTAGTTTGTTCCAAGGATGGGTCCAAAATTGATTCAGACATCCAAACAATTGTTAAAATAGACACATCACACATGATTGTACCATGAATAGTTCCAGACAAAATAATTATACACAATTTAACATTCCTGCCAACGGCTATGATTCTTGGATTTGAGGGACTAGATGGCCACGAAAGGTTAAAATAATCTGCTAGATTGATCCACTGGCCTTGATATACCCTAGGTCATCTATTTCCAATTGTTATTCTCTCAAGTATCTCAATAAAAACACCATTTTCATAGAATATCCCATTCCCATGAATAAATTTGCATAAATTATGGAAATTAGGCCTAATTTGCATAGATACAGCGTGTCTCTTTGGATGAACTTTCTTCTTTTGATCCAAGGAATATAAAAACACCATTTACAAAGAATATCCCATTTTCATGACTGAATTTGCATAAATTATGGAAATTAGGCATATTTTGCATAGATACAGAGTGTTTCTTTGGATGAATTGTGTTCTTTTGATCCAAGGAATATGTGTGCCAAGTAAAACAATCGTAAAATGCAGTCACGGACCCCTTAACAAGCCTACTAGTTTTTATAGTGTTCCGTATAGACATTTTAATCTATACCGGCAGGATAATGACCGTTGCAGGTGAAGATAAATGTGTCGATTTGAATGGGCTTTGATTTGTAAAAATGCTTTCTTTCTCGGGATCTAGTAATAGTATCTTTGTTGAAATGTACAAAAAGTAATGAATGGATGATACAATGTGTATTGTTGTGGTCTGATGTGTCCACTGAGTAATGTGTGAAAATTTCACGTTAAATGGATGTTATATGGCCGAGTAATGAGCGAAAATGCAAATTGATATTCACTAACTCATTGCACTGACTTTGTACACGGTTACGAATATCCAGTGGATAGTTAAAAATCTGAACACTTCAATCGTAAATATCTTTTTAACGAAAGGGAAATATGGAAAAAAAGAAACATGTCCCATGCTTCTATTGTTAATACGAATACAACAAGGTATGAGAGAACCGCTAGAGTTCCAAGTAAATTTTGAAGATTTGGACAATGTTGCTAAATCCCTTTAAAGTTGAGTTGGTAGCGTTTGTAAATAAAATTTAAAAGGGTGGCAGAAACTGGGTGGGATGATGTAAGTTTTTAATATCTGGTACAGATTGTTGGTTTTCTAAACACGGTAACCGACACAAAAATAAAATTAAACTATGGAAAATAACAAACATCATGATTATTTCGAATGAGAATTTTGATTAATTTCATTGTTGAATTAAAAAGAAAAGTTAACCCGTGTCGGAAAAAAATAACAGCAATCACACACACGTATAATAATGTTTTGCCCACGCTATCCCCATGCACGCAACACATAATTCCCTCGTAAGTTGACTTTTGTTTAAATGCCCCATTATCCAGGAGTATATTCCTGGATAATCTTTCTTAATCAGCAACGAATTTATTGACCCAATTCATGGATACATCATGAAAATTCGTCTCAACGAGATATTGCTTTGCGTATCGTAATTATACAGTTAGGGTGACTTAACCAGAGATACCTTACACCATTAAAGGGGCCCTGCAAACCAAATGCATGTTGACCTCTGTTCATCTGTATTAGTGTACACATTCAATATTTGTAAAGGGTTTGACCCAAATATGTTTTGTATATTTTTAAACATTTTATAATTTATTTGTCTTCATGTTGCTAAGCCCCACCTCCTAAAAAACCCTCCAGAGCAAATTCTATTGTTGACCTGCAGTGACATCATTTGTCAATCACTGGTCAGCTACCATGAGATTAACAAAAGATGAAAGTACAAAAAGAACATCCACACAAAAGCATGCCCTGCATACCTCCATGCAATAGCTTAGACGGTGCTTTCCTTCTGACATAGCAACAGCTATTGTAATTGAAGTTGTGTGAGTTGGTATTCTATTCAACCGTGTGATGCTATTGTGATTAGCCTAATCTTTTTGTACTTTCATCTTTTGTTAATCTCATGGTAGCTGACCAGTGATTGACAAATGATGTCACTGCAGGTCAACAATAGAACTTGCTCTGGAGCGTTTTTTAGGAGGTGGGGCTTAGCAACATGAAGACAAATAAATGATAAAATGTTTAAAAATATACAAAACATATTTGGGTCAAACCGTTTACAAATATTGAATGTGTACACTAATACAGATGAACAGAGGTCAACATGTATTTGGGTTGCAGGGCCCCTTTAAGGTACCAGACAAAATACCAGGGGGTGTTTCACAAACACTCTCAAGTTGGACCTAACAATTATGGAAAGCCGTTAGTTTCTATGTAAAATTGTTGATACTGGTCTTTTTAAAAGGCATACATTTTGATACAAATCAGTAATATTTGTTATTATCAAGGAGCCTTGAAGTTATTGATATGAATTTTTGTTGGATGTCTCAAATACTTGAATTGTTTTGCTTATGAATATGTTTTATTCCAAGTCTACCAATGGCCTACCATAATGTTAAGTTCAGCTCAGAATTTAAGTTAAACTTAGAATCTTTGTGAAACACCCCCACCTCCCTGCTCACACCGAATCCTCTAGCAAGTTCAACGAGCACTCATTAGTAATAATTCGTAATAACTATGACAATCCGGGTCAACCCAGATGATTTCTTGGTTGGAGTGGAAATCATAGAGTAATCATAGAAGTTCAAAATAAATGTTGTTTTATGGAATGATGGACTGAAGTCCGATCTTTAGGTTGAAACCTTACAAAACGGAGAGGCTCCGTTTGTTTCAAGGTAGAATTTGCCAGAGCCGTAACCCTTATCAGCGTGGTAACCCATCACTGCACAGCTTCGCAGCCCGTTACAGTCCCGACATCCGCCGCTCGCGAACTGGACCCAGCTGCCGCAAGGGTAGGCGGTGAAGCTGCAGGTGGCATTGCGGCGGATGGTGTCGTTGAAGAGCACTATGGCTCGCACGTGACTGCAGCCACTGAGTACATCGCTGCCGTCGCAGCCGGGCTGGGTTCGACCACCGTTTGGGTAGAAGTCTTGATGTCCGAGCTGAAAGTTAAAGATAATGTATAAAAGAAGGGTGATGAAGAGTAGTCCGATCTAAGATCAAGGATGAACGTAATATAGGGCCTACAGTCAAAGGCCCGCATTCTCAACAGTATGTCTACAACTTTAGTCCAGGCTAAACATTACCAGTAGCCTAACTGTTTAAACTAAGTTCCACCTGACCTGAAAATTTGACTACCCCTTTTCTTCGTTATAAATGAAAATCACTCTGCAAAGGCATCCAGACACGGGGTCCGTTGACATTCCAGTCAAAGTATAACTGGTCACCAGTAATATTGCGTCCTGGATCATACAGGGCATGATCTTACTGGTTACCAATAATGTATGACTGGAATTTCAATTGACCCTTTGCCCTGATGCCTAAGCAGAACTAGAGGGATTGGTTGGATAGTAAAGAAAAAACAACAACATCAGAATATCTCCGGTGGCACATGACAATGGGCTAGTCAAATTTTACTTGTGTGACATGGTTTAAACAGTTACTGGTAATGTTTGTCTTTTTAGCGCGGGATAAAGTTGTGTCACTGATGAGGATTCGCGCCATAGACTTAAGAAGAAAGGATATCAAATTGTCGGTTGCGTAGCCAGGGTCAACCTTGATAGAGGGGACAAGAGGGTACAAGGATTCCAATGTGGGATACAACTGTCCAACAAGTTTAATGGTTGCAGGCATTTTCTCTAAAAGATTATATTTGTTGGTAGATTAAACAAAATGTTTCTTACTTGCAACATCTGACCAGCCCCTGTAACGTCATTTGCATCAGTATGTATGACACCAACAAAGATGGCGTCCGTAGGATCCAGGCGCGACACTCGGGGCCGTTGTTACGGAACTCGAAGCCCTCGTCTCGGAAGTACGGGCCGGCCGGATCTAGACCTAGTCAAATAATAATATTACAAGAATAAGATGAAGTTTTAGGAAGAGAACAAAGGAACACTCTAGACCAGTGTTACGGAACTCAAAACCCGCGAAACATAAATAGGGATCTTACTGGACCCGAGCCTACATAATGAACGAAGGCATAGATAATATTGGAGAGGAGACAAGAACAAAAAACATTCAAGAGTATACGATAGGTAGAAAAAAAATGCTCGCCGAGTGGGTATAATTATTGGTCTTGTTAGTTGACGATGCATGTTCAGCGAACATTTTGGCGAGGTGTGGCGACTGATCCTTTGTTGTTGGCATAATTATTGGTTGCCGACCAATTTCTGCTATGTAGCTCAATTGAACACCAGGCGGACAACTGTACATAATTTCGCGTCACTATATCATCATCACCCTCAAACATGTCAAACATCCAGTATCCAGATGGCTCAAAAGCTCGATCAACCATTCCCCAAACATTAGCAAACTTGTACAAACTGGTTGGTTGGTTATCTATCTTTTATATAAAACATATTCTGGTCCCCGTTGCAGAAAGAGATGCAATCAATCGTAAAGTTGCCATTAATAAGTTGCCACTCGTAAATTACAAACTATCCATGAATCCCTGACACACATCTTAAATGTAGAACAACCAACCAAGTGGATGTTAGTCATCGGTCATGCTTTTCGCGTGACCAGGGCTTTAAACGGTTACTCGCAAAATATAAACCAAACAACTCTAACAAGCAACTCGAGTGACCGGTGGTTGTCGAAAGTTAGGTATTGGTCCATGATATACACAGAGGGTTAGCACACCTCAACATCAATATCATTACCATAAAACAAACATTGAGACCTAAAGCATATTACAGCATTACCTGTGATTCGGCCTTATCCCCGGCTGGAACTCTCCGGCATATCCGACCACGTGACCTCCCAGACTCATGCCGATGACGTGCACGCCGTCGAAGTACATGCCGGTCTCGAGGTTGAGGAAGCGAAGCAGCAGTCCGATCTGCCTCCCGACCACGCGGGCATTCTGGGTAGCTTTACTATACAGTTGATAATTGGCGCCATCGCTCCAGTCCACCACGATCATGTTGGCATTTTCCTTGTATGGATAAAATAAAAAGAGCTTTTGACCAAAACTGTCATTAAGGTATTGACAGGCCATAGTATGTAAACAAAATATACATGTATACATGTATCACTATTCACTATCTTATGTGTTCCGACAACCCCGTTTCTTCATTGCCTTTAGCCTATCTATCTATGTTTTGAAGGAGATCCTCGTATTTTGTAAAAAGATTCTTTGAATATTTATGTTCACTCGACTATAGATGCAAACAGTATTGTGATCTTGCATGAGATACAAGTCATCTAGAGGGGGGGGGGGGGGGGGGGCACTGGGGGGCCTTGTTTTTTTTCATGAGGGGGCACATTTTTTCAGCTGACAAACCAAAACGTCTTTACCCAATTAGGTGACCTAAATTACTGATAATTATTTACCTGAAAAATGACACGATGACATGAACGGCGCGGGTAATACCAGAGACCCGAATGGAGTACCGAAGCAGTGATTCCTTTTAATAAGATAGTAATGGTTCTATCAGGGAGCTGGTACCGCGATGGTTCTATCAACTTGTCCTTAGATTCGGGTCTAAGTTGGTAGATGATTAGAGCTGGACGATTGCCTTCTTACATTCTTAGAAACCCGGGGGTGTTTCACAAAGATCTTAAGTTGAACTTAACTCTAAGTTGGACTTACAAATTATGGAAAGCCATTTGTAGCCTTGGAATAACATATATTCAAAAGCCAAAATGCAAGCATTTTTGACTTTTTATAAATTTAACATCAAGAGCATAAAATGTCCTTGATAATATATAGAAAATATAAATGTTTTGAATCAACATTTGATGCCTTTTAAACAAACTTTTACAATTTTTACAAAAAAAGAAAAGAAACTAACAGCTTTCCATAATTTGTAAGTCCAACTTAGGGTTAAGTTCAACTTAGGATCTTTGTGAAATACCCCCCATGTCCGAGATGCTTGACATCCCTGACATTGTTTATACCCATTACCCATGGCAATGAATAGCTGTGACCTCAAATCTTGGTATAGGTTTTCCCGCTCAATTTTGCAGTTGTGTCATTCGAATTGATAATAGGAGCAAACGAATTCGCGCGATATGCGATCGCCGTGTCAAAGCAGCATTCGAATTCGTAAATAGTCGTTCAAAATCACGTAGGATCAAGTGAATTTGCACAAAAAGCATACAATCATTTTCATCAATGGTCATTCGAATTCGCGAAAGGGCAATTGACAGTTGGCTGCACATTCGCGAATTCGAGTGCCTATAAATGAACATCTGTGTCTATTCACGAAAGCTTATGCGTATGCATGAATTTGCTTGCACTTATTCGGAATTTGGAAGACCGATACCAACAATTACGCGGTAATGCGTGAATTTGAATGACCCTTAATGATTTCGATTGAAAAAAGGTGTAAAATTGAGCGGGAAAACCTATACTATGATATAGGAATAACGACTGCTGTGTAGCCAGACATTCGGAATTTTATCATGTTTTTTTTTTTTTTTTAATAGGCGAGAATGATACATCCAGGAACTCACAGGGAGTTATATACCATGTATACTATAGGAAACGCCCTCTATAGCGGTTACTAGAAGTGTTGCCTGCTCAGTATGTCATCCGATGTACCAAAATATATGATTCAAAAGTTTGAATACAAGCTTCACCTACCACTTCAAGAACGACATCCTTCCTCTCCTGTTCTCCGCTGGAAAACCCACTGTCCGTGTATCCATGCACCGAGAGCTTCGTCTTCCTCTTCGCATCGTAGTTCGACGACCTCAAGCCGTCGACATCGCCGTATACGAGCTCCTGTGGCTCATCCCTGTTCTTCCTCGTGTACAGGAAGAACCGGGTGTTGATGACGTCAGGGGATTGTGGCGGGAAAACGGCTCTGTGACACGTGGCATCGTCAAAGCACCCGACGTCATTGAAACAAACTTCGGCGCTGTGGGCTTATTTTAGTTTGAAATGATCCATTAACGTCATCAAGATTTTTTCCAAAAGTAAAATGTAATGCTTCAATCGTGTACCAATATCATCGTAAGATTCTTCCAAATGTTGTGTGTTAGTTTCATAAAAAAGGAACACATAATAGCCCGGTCACATATCAACGGATTGCGCAAACGGAGAGCTAAATTTTCCATCCGTTCTATACGTTCCTTGTCCGGTGATGTACGTTGTTCTATGTTTTGTACATGAAGCAATGGAGACGACTTTCATCACCGGATAATTTAATTTCGCAAATTGTCTATTCGTTGGGCATACGTTTCCGATATCCGTTGATATGTGACCGGGCTATTAGCTAGTGAAAAACAAGTGGACATAGATGTCAGATCTTATCAACTATACTGCCTATTGATTTTGACAACGATCGAAAAGCATTCTGGAACGCTTTTCAATTCAATCAAAAAATATATTCATAATTAGGGAGACATTTGATAAATCAATACCCATTTTTATATACAGTGGAACCTCGTTATAAAGAGGTCGGATATAACAAAACCCTTATATAACAAGGTCATTTTGCTGGTCCCAGCTCTTTATATTTCCTTTGTTTTTTTTACCCTGATATAATGAGAAACCTAATATAACAAGGTAATTGTCATGGTCCCAAGGACCAAGTTATAACGAGGTTCCACTATATTATGTTACAATGCATAAGCCAACCAACAAGGTACAAGAGAAAGGTGAACGCTGCAAGTGTTATCGGCTTAAATTGACAAAGTTATAATGGATCACTTTGAGTAAAATGACATGATGAAGTATATGAAGAAATCCAATGATGAGCTGGTTGCCATTCAATCAGGTAATTCATATAGACAATTATGTTACATAAAGGGACCCACTTTATTGAAACGGGTGGAATGTAAAACATTGTCCAAATATTTTGAAATAAATCTTAGCAGAATCCGTTGTTCAAATTCTGTTAATAATTAATAGGAAAGTAATTGTATAGGAGTACAGACTAAAAAAGATACATAGCAAGTAGGTGCACAATATAATTTAAACAGTCATAAAACTAAAGAAAATGCAGCATTATAACCTTGTTCCAAAGAGCCCAGCAGAAGGGTTGCAAGTAGAGTGGCTGCGTTCATTTTGAAATCATCCTAATTATACTTGCAAGATATTCTGAAGCCTTTATGGCTAACCAACTAAACGTACTTAAACTAGTGATAATTAATCATGTGTAAGCCTACATGATATACCCTGCAGTGGCGGATCTACGGGGGGGGGGGGGGGGGGGGGGGTAGGGGGTTTAACCCCCCCCCCCCCCCCTTGGGCTGCCAAGTGAAAATGTGATGTGCATAGAAAAACGCTATCATGTGTCTAGACCCACACAGTATCCGCATCGTCATTGGGTCAACCCCCCCCCCCCCCCCCCCCCTTAGCAAAAAGCTAGATCCGCCCCTGCCCTGGCGTGGATTACCACAAGGCAAGGTGTACCAAAGTGTTTTGGAAGGAAACTATCTATATTTGCTAAATTGTTTAAGATATGATAATATCTATCCTTATCTTGATGGGAAAATGACGGCAATTAAACAGATGTTCCTTTGGATAAGACAAGTATATCCATGCATTGACACTGTCGTAACTAAGAGGAAATAGTTGCCCCCCACCCTGCCATACCGATGGTAAAAAAAGCAAAGAAACATAAGATTGTATTGATTAAAGTGATCCATTAACTAAAATTTAACAAAAATCACTCTTATCTTTCACACTTCTCTTGTACCTAATTGTTGTTTGGATTATGGTAACAGAATGATGACATGTTTTTGTTTTGTTTTTAATGTCTTCCTAATTATGGAGATATTTCAGATTGAATTTGAAAGCGTCTATGGACGTTTTCAACCGAAGTCAAAAGTATCCGATTTCGGATACTAAATCCTCCATAGTATCCGAATTCGGGTACTTCACGCGAACCGGGATCGGGATAAAATCTGACATTGATTTACTCTTTTTTTTCACTAGGTAAACATTCTTCTTTTTCTATGAAAATATCACATATTATTCCAAAGAATTTTAAATTAAATTGGTATATAATAGAAGTCTCAAATATCCCAGGTTGTGTTGTCCTTTTTTTAAGGAGGTGACCATAATTAT
>JBAMJV010002779.1:25000-27500 GCA_037951105.1 Echinarachnius parma | reverse complement strand
TGACGAATTTGAATGGGAAATAACGAAATTAAATGCCCAATGACGAAATTGATCATCACATTGTATACCGGCAGGAGTGATCGGACGAAATTGAATGAGCTTTGACTAAAACGATCGGGTCATTGACGAAGTTGGTTGCGAAAGAACGAAATTGTGTGCTGAATGACGAAATCGAACATTACATACGATCGGCGAAAGACTTTCCGGACGAAATTGAAGTTAACAATTAATGAAATTGAATAACGATTGTTTGAAAATGGATGGGAAAACCTATAATTAGAATGAAAAAATACAAAATCAGAAGAACTCATTTGACGAAAGAAAAACAGTGGTTTGATTATAAGTCCTACCGGATCAATCAAGTGACAGTATACAGGTATATGAAGGGATTAGTGTGGGTGAAGATACCAGAAAGTGGGAACCCCTTCAAGACCAAAGTTGGTTAATGTCGCTTTCTATATCAATATTCCCAAAGAAGGCAGAGAGAGAGGAATAAATCCAGCAGATTTCATTGTATCCCTGCCATAGGCGTACCCAGGGGGGTTGGGTGTTCAACCCCCCTCCCCCCCCCCCCCCTCCCTTTACAAGGGCCAATTTTTAGTGATCTCGACCATCATAACCAATGGTCTCGCGCCCCGAAACCATGTGGGCTCAGTCTCGGCCTTGAAATTTTAGACGGATCTCGGTCTCGAACATTTTTGAAGGATCTCGGACTCGGCTTCGAAAAAAGTCTTCACCGACACCTCCCCCCACCCCCCCCCCCCGAAAAATTTTCACCAACACTCCCCCCTCGAAAATGTATTCACCGAGACCCCCCCCCCCCCCCTTTACAATTTGGGTCGAGGAAATAACCCCCCCCCCCCCCTCCCTCCCCCTGAACAAGTCCTGGGTACATTTCCCGCCAATACACCCATCTCTGTTTTACTTAAAGATTGAAGAAGATTCCTTTGTGGACAATCACATTTCGTAACAATAAAGCATTCAATTTGAGGTCATTAATGTCAGAAAGGAAAATACTTATCATGGTCGAGCCTGGACAAAGAAAAAACAAACAAAAACATAAACGAAGACTTGCATCTTACCACTTCTAGAAAAGCATTCTTCGTGTTTAGTTCACCCCCGCTGAAGCCCGAGGAAAACCAGCCATGCACCGACAATTTCGTCTTCCTCTTCGGGTCGAAGTTCGACGCACGGAGACCATCGACGTCGCCTGCTACGAGTTCCTATAAAGTATAAACGGCGATTAGTGCCACAGATTATGCCAAATGGCGTAAAGAATGTGCTTTTTTATGCTAATATACTGTTTATAAAATCATCAACATTACTGACACTTTAAACTTAATTTAGAAACAGAAATTTAAAAAAACCTAATATATCAACACAATTGATGTTAACCAATGGCAACTGTCATCGTCATCATCATTATCATCATCATCATCATCAGACTCACTATCATCATCATCATCATCATCATCATCATCATCATCATCATCAGCATCATCATCATCATCATCATCATCATCACCATTATCATTATCATCATAATCATCATCATCAGCATCATCATCATCATCATCATCATCATCATCACCATTATCATTATCATTATCATCATCATCATCATCATCATCATCATCATCATCATCATCATCATCATCATCTAAGGCAGCAGCAGGATCATCATCTCCATTACCACCACCAACGTCATTGTCATCACCATCATCACCGTCACCATCATCATCATCGTCGACATCGTCGACGTCATCATTATCATTATCATCATTGTCATCATTATTATAACAATGTTGTGATGATGGCATGCGCCACCCTTCATATAATATACCTGTTCCGCATTCATGTTGTTGCGAGTGTAGAGGTAGAACCGGGTGTTGATGTACTGAGGTGATTTTGGCGGGAAACCGACCTCGTGACACGTGACGTCATCGAAACAACCGACATCGTCGAAGCACACCTCTTCGGCTTCAGCTACCGATTTAATTGTATCATATTGAATAATATTCAAACATAAGGGCCCGGATTCACAAATCAGGTTTGTAGGAGGTTTGTACAAACCATGGTTTATCCATGGTCTACATTCTATGGAGTGCCATTTGTGGAGCGCCATTGTAAACAATGTTGATGGTACACATTTGCAAAATGAACCATATAAATGTTTGTCTTCTCACATGGTGAAATTTGCTCGTTAGCAAGCACTAACAGTCATATCTTAAGTGTTGTACCTGTATACGAGAAGCACTCCATAGATGTAGACCATGGATAAACCATGTTTTTTTCAAACCTCTGTGAATCCGCGCCAAGGAATCTGACCTGAAATATACTCCGCAAAAAAAGAAACTGGACACTTGTATAAGTTGAAATATTTCATATAAATGTACGATAAAGTGTACATTATCATATATCAAATTAAAGGGAATTTAGTCCTCTGCATACAGGGTATAACTTAAAGGTGTACTCGTTCATGCATGAAATTCTATACATG
>JBAMJV010002779.1:0-20000 GCA_037951105.1 Echinarachnius parma | reverse complement strand
ATGAAGGGTCTCCAACCTACAAGCGTGTAAGCGCGACCCGTTTCGATTGGGTTACAGGGGGCGGAGGCTAACAGGCAAGCAACAAACAAAAAACGAGCCGGGGGTGGCGCAGGCCCAAAAACTCTCGACCCCCTCGCTACGCCATGGTCTGGTAGTGCTGTTTCTTGTTCCAAAAGCATTATAATAAACATACTAACCCAAAAGCGTTTTTCCAGTCAGAAATTAAGTAGATTACGTTTATTAGGGCATAATGTAGTGTATCTTGAGATGTTATTCCAATGTCTATTCAGCATTGTTCAGTGCCATAGTACGACCATGCATAACCCCATGTCCGTACATGACCGATGACCCTAATAATCTATGATCATTTATTGAATTCACTCCCTTCTATATAATCTAATTCCAGTATCACGGACCTGCGTGTCCTTATTCTGTGGGGTCCGAAACAATGGCCCGTATATCGCCTTCATCTTTCATCATCTTCTTAACCATGGTAACAATGGGCCCTCGTGTCTCACTGATAATATGCTTCCTTATCCACCTTCTTCATCATTATTTTATTTCAACCTCCGTCGTCTTCGTCATCTTTGTTTTATTTGCATAAATTAAGGTCTCGATCCGGCGGGCCCGTACTACCGAGACGAGGGCTTCGAGTTCCGTAACAACGGTCCCGAGTGTCGCCTGGATCCTACGGACGCCATCTTTGTTGATGTCATACACACTGATGCGAATGACGTTACAGGGGCTGGACAGATGTTGCAGGTATAACAAGTATAAGTTCTTCATTCAATCTCTACTCAGTTTTCCACACGCACAGCAACAAGAGGGAGGGTGATACGACCCATGGAATTAATGGTTGTGTACAATTAGTATTAAACATAGTGGTATTGCAGGAATTCATGATTGCTCTATAATGTAAAGATTCAGCAATGTTGTGTTAACATTATTCAATAGTATAGATCATAAAGGAAGCAAATGATTTTGTAGATGATACAATCTTCAGAGCGATCCCTTGGGGTGAAGAAGTGATCTGGTCTATGAGGGATCAGAGCTCTGCTCTTCGCACTAATCGGCTCGCGTTCAAACCAATGCGTCTATCGGGTGGCCGGTGACGATAAAGGGCGGTCCCAGACGTAAATAATACAAATAGATTGAACGCGCCTGTGGAAACCCAAATAACCAACCATCTTTCTCTATCTACTTCTATAGCTCGGACATCAAGACTTCTACCCAAACGGTGGTCGAACCCAGCCCGGCTGCGACGGCAGCGATGTACTCAGTGGTTGCAGTCACATACGAGCCATAGTGCTGTTCAACGACACTATCCGCCGCAATGCAACCTGCAGCTTCACCGCCTACCCTTGCGGCAGCTGGGTCCAGTTCTCGAGCGGCGGCTGTCGGGACTGCGAGGGGCAGCGAGGCTGTGCAGTGATGGGCTACCACGCCGATAAGGTTCATGGCTCTGGCAAGTTCTATCTGGAAACGAACGGAGCCTCACCGTTTTGCAAGGTTCCAACCTAACGATTTGACTCTACCTTGAAACAAAAGGAGCCTTATCGTTTTGTAAAATTCCAACCTAACGATTTGATTATACCTTAAAACAAAAGGAGCCTCATCGTTTTGTAAAGTTCCAACCTAACGATTTGATTCTACTTAGAAACGAACGGAACCTCACCGTTTTGCAAGGTTCCAATCTAACGATTTGATCCTATACCTGGAAACGAAAGGAACCTCACCGTTTTGCAAAGTTCCTCTGGAGTCATCTTGGCTCTAATAATATCTATGCTATACTGTTACCGACTAACCAGAGGCGCTTCGAATTCCACATTGACATGTAGTTATCACCTTCATCATGTTCATCATGTGGGATCTTCCGGCGCCATACGAATATAAAAACAGAAGGACCTAAATAAAGAGCTTCTAATTTGACGAACTATACTTTATAGTAATTATTCTTTGCCGATGCAGGACATAAGCATACCTCGTCTATCGATGTCAGGGTCAAGCATGCACCAATGTTATATGCCCACCTAAAAAGCGTCCAACAAAGTTGAAATAAACAAAAGAGAATGCAATAAATCGCAAAATGTTCTCCTGATGTGTGTCGTCTTTTTCCATGGTTTCATTGCATTTGAGTGCCTTTCAACAAGCAAATGACAAACTACCTTGAAGCAGGTCGTTTGGCGAACAGGGTGTCTAATTTCAGATGGTATATCGAATATGTGATGTGGTTGATGATCGTGTTAAGTCTTTATGAATGACGTGTGCGAGTTCATGAATATGAGATCATGTGTATTCTTTATTGATTCATCTTAATATTTCAGACGGGCATCCACCATGTCCACCGGCGGCGAAGTCTCGCGTTACCTATATCTTGCCTATGGGAAGAAGCCATGACATCCGGTTGCTGACAATGATGATAAAGATTACTTTGTGAGCATCGTAAGATGATATCATTTATATTGTATTATATAACAAATTTGCTTCATTATAATTACAGAATGATCTGCACTATTATATCCAATTATATAGCTATGCTACGATAAGTTTAGATGCCTGTTCATCTAATAGCCGAATAACCTCATATTCACAACTTTTCTCATCTTGTTATCAAACTGATATAATGTATATATAGGCACACATATACGTCATTATTGTAATCTCCTCGTCAGTATACTGATAAGGGACAAAGATTGAACGGGTCATAGGTGTATATTATTTGCAAAATTTCGGCGGGGGTAAAGGCCTTTTGCCCTCATACCATTCTTCCCGCTCTTGAACCTGATATGGCAACAAACAATTTTGATAGAATAGACAATTTTTGAGATTTTGCCTGGAAATTCCGATTTTAAAAGCTCTTGTGGAGGGAGGTGGTGCAAAAGCAGCCCTGTTTCGTTCACCTAATCACCTTTATAGGGACAAGTGAGGCAAAGTGCATGGGGTGGGCAAAATAAATGCAATGATAAGTTTCTTTGATGTTTTGTATCATCGGGAAGGCAGGGCAGGTGCAACTATTCCTTCTTATCTCAGTTGATCCATGCATGTATATAATTGTATTATCGGAACATCTGTATAATTGCCGCCAATTTCCCATCAAGATTATAGGATAGTTATTATCATATCTTTAACAATTAAGCAAATATTGTTTCCTTCCAACAAAGTTCGGCACACCCTGCACTAATCCATGACAGGGTATTGCCAGGCTTACACGGGATTATCAATAGTTACAAATCGTTTATTTTTGTATAACCATAAACGATTCAGGAACTCTATCTTGCAAATATTAGGATGGTGTCAAAATGAACGCAGTCATTCTACTTGCGGCACTTCTGCTGGGCTATTTGGAACGAGGTTATTATGCTGCATTTGTGTATTTGAATGACTGTCGAAATTATATTGTGCATATTATTCATTTCGTTAGTCTGTATACATTGTTGTATTACTCTTTGAAAATTACTTATTAATTACCTATTAATACCTACATTACTAACCCAAGCATTGCTTCTTTTTGGTTCCCTCATATTTCACGTTATGTTTATTACAAACAAATTGTTGATCATGTAATATTTTATTGTATATTAATCTTCAATTTATTTATTTAATTATATTTCGTTTATGAATGTATTGTTTGTTTGTATAATTACTTGTTCAAAATTTATGTGTGAAATATGGAAATAAATTCAAATCAAATCAAAATATTAATGAACACATAATTCAAGGATCGGATTCTTGAACCTGTTTCAATTAAGTTGACCCATTCATGTAATATATTAATGTTCAACTGAGAACTACCTCAATGAATAGCAATGGGACTGGGAGCACAGTTGGATTTCTTGATTACTCCATTAATTAACCCGTTCACTTCGAGATTCTGAAACCCTCACCCGGTTCCCGTAAGCAACGGGTTTATTGTCATTTCACTTTAAATAACTAATATTATAGCCCTCAGCGCCGAAGTTTGTTATGATGACGTCGGTTGCTTTGACGATGCCCCGTGTCACAGAGCCGGTTTCCCGCCACAATCCCCTGACGTCATCAACGCCCGGTTCTTCCTGTACACGAGGAAGAACAGGGGCGAGCCACACGAGCTCGTGTACGGCGATGTCGACGGCTTGCGGACGTCGAACTTCGACGCGAAGAGGAAGACGAAGCTCTCGGTGCATGGCTACACGGACAGCGGGTTTTCCAGCGGAGAACAGGAGAGGAAGGATGTCGTTCTGGAAGTGGTAGGTGAAGATTGAGCTTGTATTCAAAGTTTTGTTGTATCGTATATATTGGCAGATCGAATGGCATACTGAGGCAACAATAATTCTAGTGAACGCTATAATGAGGCTTTTGATATACTATGGTGACCTGCCAAAGCAAAACCCTGCACTTGTCGGTAAAAATCAAAATGTAGATTTTCATACCATTATAAAGGCCTCATCACAAGCTTTCATTTGATGTTTTGTTCTATCAGATTGGTCAATAATTTGCAAAGATATGGTTGTTTCAAGTCTTTTTATAATACACACATTATGTGAACTAAAAATGCCAATTTCTTCGTAACATGAATTACCGACAAGTGTAGGGTTTTGCTATAGCCGGTCTCCCATGAGTTCCTTGATGTACATGTATTTGCCTATTTTAAAAAACACGATAAAATTCCTAATGTATGGCTACAAAGCAGTCGGTATTTCTGTTTCATGGTACCAAGGTTTGACGTCACAGCTCTTCATTGCCATGGGTCTAAACAATGTCGGGAAAGTCGGAATGTCGGACCGGGTTGTCCAGCTCAAATCATCTAAAGAATGCCTGAATCTAAAGACAAATTGACATGTAGAACCATTGAAGTACCAACACCCTGATATAAGCATTATTATAATGTATAACACCTTAGAATGTTCTCGCAATGTGATTGGTTGAATTCAGGTCACATGACATTCGTGGAAATGTACCATTGCACGATTTTGACGTCATAATCGTGCAATGGTACTTTCATGTAGTTCTATTGCACGATTTTGACGTCATAAACGTGCAATGGTCATTCCATGTAGTTGATTTGTGCAAGCGCCAGCGCGCGTTTAGTAATTAGCGCGCCGAGCTTGCCAGAGCAGGGGCGGTAAAGTGTAAATTCCCAAAAATATCAAATGAAAAGGATCTGTTTAGGATCTATTTTATTTTTTACACCTAGGTGTCATATAAAACAAATAATGAATGTTTTTTTCCATTCGTGCAATGGTACGAATATTTTCATTCGGTGAAAGATGGAATGTTCCATTCAACTCAGCTCCGCCTCGTTGAATAGAACAACATTCCATCTTTCACCTCATGCAAATATTCGTACCATTGCACTCATAAACATTCATTATTTGTATACTATTTTATTACAAAATAATGTGACATCACTGCTTTGGTACTCTATTCAGGTCTTTGGTATGTCCCGCGCCAGTCATATCAACGTATAATTTGTCATTTTCAGATAAATATCAGTATTAAATTACGTGACCTAATAGGGTAAAGATGTTTTTCTTTGTCAGATAAAAACCTGTGCACCCCCCCCCCCCCTACCTAGAAGACTTGTATCTCAGGCAATATCACAATAGTGTGTGTATAGTCATGATAGTCGAGTGAATATGACTACTTAAAGGTGTTTTTTTTGGTATAAAATACGTGAATATCCTTCAATACATAGATAGACAATGATGAAAAAACCTGGTTAACGATAGGGATACATAATATATTTCTTACATATCTATGGTGTGTCAATACATTAATGACACCTTTTTTTTCCAACGCTCTTTAATCTTGTCGATACAAGGAAAATGTCAACATGATCGTGGTAGACTGGAGCGATGGAGCCAATCAACTGTACAGTAAATCTACCCAGAATGCCCGCGTGGTCGGGAGGCAGATCGGGCTGCTCCTTCGCTTCCTCAACCTCGAGACCGGCATGTACTTCGTCGACGTGCACGTCATCGGCATGAGTCTGGGAGGCCACGTGGTCGGATATGCCGGAGAGTTCCAGCCGGGGATAGGCCGAATCACAGGTAGATGCTGTAATCATGGAAATTGTTGTAGGTCTGATGAATTTCTGTTTGATGTTAATGATAGTGTGAGATGGGATAATCCTCTGTGTATATTGCCCAATAAACAACTTTCGACAACCACCGGTCGCTATAGTTGGTTGTTAGAGTTGTGTAATTATTTGTTATCAATTGAACAACTAAATCCCGGCGCAGACAGAGCCGACTCGACCCGATCCAACTGGTTTTCAGTCGGTTCGGTTCTGTGTGCATTGCATCACGACTGCGATTTTGCCAGTAGGAAACCATTTGGGACCGATTCAACATGTTGAATCGGGCCTGACTGAATCGGACCGACTCTGGCTTTCAATCGAGTCGGGTATAGGATCGGGTCGAGTCGGCTCTGTCTGCGCCGGGCTTTACATGACCAACAACACCCACTCGGCGAGTGCTTTTTTACCTATCGCATACTCTTGACTATTTTTGTTCTTGTCTCCTCACCAATTTTCTATGTTTTTGTATATTAATATGTAGGCTCGGGTCCAGTAAGATCCTTTTTCGAGGGCTTTGAGTTCCGTAACACTGGTCTATAGACTGTCCCTTTGTTCTCTTCCTATAACTAAATCTTATTCTTGGAATGTTTTTATTTGCCTAAAGGTCTCGATCCGGCAGGCCCGTACTTCCGAGACGTGGGCTTCGAGTTCCGTAACAACGGTCCCGAGTGTCGCCTGGATCCTACGGACGCCATCTTTGTTGATGTCATACACACTGATGCAAATGACGTAACGGGAGCTGGTCAGATGTTGCAAGTAAGAAACCTTTTTGTTTGATTTGCCAAAAATCATCTTTTAGAAGAAAAAAAGTCTGCAACCATTAATCTCGTTGGTCAAGGTTGCATCCCATACTGGAATCCTTGTAGTACCCTTTTGCAGAGACGTCGATTCGTTTGCAAAGCACAATGCATTTGGGGGGGCATTGTTTGTGAACAATGCTCTGCCCCCCCCCCCCCCCCCCCCCCCCCATGCATTGTGTTTTCCGAACGAGCCGACGCCTCTGTCCTCTTGTCTCTTACATCAAGGTTGAACCTGGCTACGCAACCTACATTTTTATATAATTTCTTCCAAGGTCTATGACCCGAATCCTCATTAGTGGCAGAACTTCTAAAAAAAGACAGAAATTACCAGTAACTGTTTAAACCATGTCACACCTGTGAACATTGACTAGCCCATTGATGAATGTGATACATACCACCGGATATATTCTGATTGTTGTTGTTTTTCTTTGCTATCCAACCAACCCATCTAGTTCTGCTTAGGCATCAGCTAGGGCAAATGGTATCTTGACATTCCAGTCATACAATAACTCAAAACCAGTAGGATCGTGTCGTGGATGATCCAGAACACAATATTACTGGTGACCAGTAATATACTATGGCTGGAAGGTCAACGGACCATGTGTCTGGATGCCTTTGCAGAGTGATTTACACTGATATCGAAGACAATGGAATAGTCAAATTTCACATGTTGAACCAGTTACCAGGTTACAGGTATTTGCTGTCGTGTTAGCCTGCGCACTAAGGTTGTGCTCAGTTCTGATGATAACTCTGGCCTTTTACTGTATAGGCCCTACGTTGATTATTGATCTTAGATCGGAATACCCTTCATCATCCTTCTTTTCATAATCTTTAACTTTCAGCTCGGACATCAAGACTTCTACCCAAACGGTGGTCGAACCCAGCCCGGCTGCGACGGCAGCGATGTATTCACTGGCTGCAGTCACGTACGAGCCATAGTGTTGTTCAACGACACTATCCGCCGCAATGCAACCTGCAGCTTCACCGCCTACCCTTGCGGTAGCTGGGTCCAGTTCGCGAGCGGCGGCTGTCGGGACTGCGACGGGCTGCGAGGCTGTGCAGTGATGGGCTACCACGCTGATAAGGCTTATGGCTCTGGCAAATTTTACCTCGAAACAAACGGAGCCGCTCCGTTTTGTAAGGTGTAAACTTAGACCGGACGTTACACCACCATTCGATAAAACAACATTAATTTTGAACGTCAATGATTACTCTATGATTTCCACTCAAACCAAGGACTCATCTGGATGGACCCTGGTTGCCATGGTTATTACGCCGCTGAATTAGCAAATAAATGGGCTTGTTGAACTGTTGAACTTGGAGGGAGTTATATATTGCAATACATACAAGGACTTGGTGTGAGGTATTGCTTAGGTTATATGTCACCCTAACTGTATTGTGATACGCCAAGCGATATCTTGATCCATGAATTTTGAAAATAAATCAGTTGTTAACAGGTTAATAAGCAAGATTATCCGGGAAGACACTCAGACCTGTTATTAAAAAGGGGACATCTTTCGAGCCCTTAATTGTGTTGCGTAGGCAAAATAATATGCGTGTGTGATTACTGTTACTTGTGTTTGTGTACATCCGACACGTGTTAACAGTTTCCATTGTTATTCAACAATAAAACGAATTAAAAGTATTATTCGAAATAATGATGTTGGGACATTTGTTATTTCTATATAGTGCCATTTTATTATGTTTGTCGGTTACCGTGTTTAGAAAACCATCAACATTACGTACCAGATCATATTTAAAGCTTATACATCACCCCACTCAGTTTCTGATTTTTGTTTTCTTCTTTTTCTTTTTTACAAACGCTACAATTTAATTTGATCTTTTATAAGACTTAAATTTAAACGAGAAACAAATTAATATGCATTTTTAGTATTCAAAGCCCCTTCAAATCGACACATATCTGTTCACCTCAAACAGTGATTTTCCTGCCGGTATAGATTAAAATGTCTATACAGAATATATTTTTTTAAGGGACTTAGTAACATTGTCCAAATCCTCAAAACTTACTTGGAACTCTAGTGGTTCTCTCTTACCTTTTTTTTCAAATTTCCATTTCGTTAAAAAAATATTTATGATTGAAGTGTTCAGATGTTAAATTGTCTACGGGATAATTTAAGCCGTGTACAAAGTAAGTGCAATGAGTTAATGAATATCACTTTTAATTTTTGCTCATATCTCAGCCAAAAAACATCCAATTAACGTGAAATTTTCACATATTACCTTGTGGACACCAAAACACATTTTTGATTAATTTATCATCACTTTTTGCATTTGTCAACAAAGTAACTAGATCAACAAATCAGACTATCCCGACAACTTATCCACCCCAATAATATTGTGCCTGAAATCTGACATCCTTAAAAATTATACTTAATTAGCATTTTCTATATAAACAAATCCCGAAGACTAATCGGATCCCGAAGAATATTCAAATTTCGAAGCCTTCTCGGAATCCGGAAAACTTATCGGATGCCGAAGACTACTTGCATTCGAAGACTGCGGATTACGAATAATTCTTGGATTCCTAACAAAACTCGGATTTAATTCCTGAAGACTACAGTATTGTGAATACTATACTCGGATTCAGAAGACCACTCGGATTTCAAATACTACTCTGATTCCTTTACTCCAAGTGATTGAATTTGAAACTCAACAATCTTTTCCCCGGTGAGATCGCGAAACGGCTCTGCTAACACGGCATCAAACAGCTCCGCGGGAACCTGATATCGCAGGACCGGCTTCTCGGCGTCGATGACCTCGAGAATCGCCTCGGCAATGAACGACGGCTCGTAGAGGGGCTGCGACGTCCAGCCCATCCAACCCTTAGCGAGCTTCCGATCGAGTTCGTCGACCGACTCGTCGTCGGTCATTTCCTGCACGCCGCTGACGATGTCGGTGAGGAGCATCTTCGTCTTGATGAGACCAGGTTCCAGAAGGCTCACCCTGGAAAATGAGACATTAAAGGGGTAGTACAAATTTGGTAAGGCTGAGCTTTAGTAACCAAAACCTGCACAATAACACTACAAACTACTAGTTATAACTCCACCATGCTCGAAAGGTATAGAAAATTACAACTAACAACTAAGTAACTAACAACTAAGTAAAAAGCCTGTTATCATTCAAAATGAGCCATTAAAACACAAGAGGGCGCTTTCTAAAAAAAAAACATTCGTTTCAACCATTTTTCATACAAAATGATGCATGTGATGTTTTGTTGAAATAATGATTAAATAGAGAGATCATCAACAACTATCTAAAACCTCTTTTGAACATTTTTGTAAGCATTTTTTTTATTTAAAAAAAAATCTAATATATCTGGGCCCCAGATTTATTACGATCGGATATATTCATTGATATTTCAGCCGTTTCTGAACCGATTTTGATCAAATAAAGGTTATTCTGCCATTAAAATCGTATGTTTTTCGTTCAAATTTTCACTCAGTTTTTCGTTACCTCGCGAAAAAATTATTTCGTGCAGAGCCCTCTATACCAAAACTGAACTACCCCTTTGATATGACTGTACATAATCGCCTATAGGAATGATTCTGGAACATAATTATACGCAAATTAAAAAACACCCTATTTCAAATTTCAAAACAGCCATGATAGGGAGGCCAATTTCGTATGGAAGCGCTTCTGTGTTTACTAACTGCAAACATAGAATAAGCATAATAAAAAATGTTTTTTTAAAGCGTTGATTACTGGCTTTTACACGAAGTGATAAACGCACTCAATAAAACACACGTATACCTTATGTTGAACTGTCTGCACACAGGCGAGATCGATTCGAGGAATCCCTCTACGGCAAACTTGGAAGAGGAGTATACATCTAGGAAAGGAATGGCTTTATTTTGAAAAGAGAAATTGAAGGAAGATATTTTGCAATCGAAATAAACGTGATCAACGAATCTCTAGAGGCCATAATATATTGCTGCAAATTACAAGTCATTAAATTAAATTAAATAAAATTAAATTAAATTAAATTAAATCAAATTAAATTAAATTAAATTGAATTGAATTGAATTGAATTGAATTGAATTGAATTAAATTAAATTATATTAAATTATATTATATCATATTATATTATATTATATTATATTATATTATATTATATTAAATTAAATTAAATTAAATTAAATTAAATTAAATAAAATTAAATTAAATAAAAACCTCCAAATGCAGTCCCCTTTCATAATGACTACCATCTTCACTGCGTTTGGCTCCAGTGACCACACTGGAGCCAAACGTATCAGTCTAGTTTCAAGTTTCAAGATTATTTTCAATTTCCAACAAGACAAAAATACATTAATAAGTAAATCGCAAAACAGTCTCTGCGGAACAAGGTCGAATAATTATTAGAGACTGATAATTTAAAGGGATCGAGTAATCATGGTAATAATTGTAAAAAATACTCCAAACTAACTTGGAACTCTAACGGTTTCCAAAAACCTCATCATATTCGTATTACCAATAGAAGCATGGAACAGGTTTCGGTTTTTCGAATTTCCCTTTCGTAAAAAAGATATTTACGATTGAAGTGTTCAGATCTTAAATTATCCACTGGAAAGTTATAACCGTCTGGAAAGTTATAACCGTATGCAAAGTCAGTGCAATGAGTTAGCGAATATCACTTTCCATTTTCGCTCGTAACTTTATAGCCATATAATATCCATTTAGCGTGAAGTTTTCACACATTACTCAGTGGACATTTCAGATCACAACAATACACATTTTTCAGTTCAGTTCATCACTTTTTGCACATGTCAACAAAGTAACTAGATCCCTAAAAGGTGCCCCCCTCCCTCCCCACCCCTTACAAGCTTTGCAATCTTCGGGCACCTCAACCACTTGTTAAAATAATATTGTCTTTCATTTGTATGCGATTTTAGAAATTGGTTGAAATACATTAATTGAACAACTGACCTACTCTACCCGCATAACTAGAAATCGAGATGATCTTTCCCGCCTTTTGTCGTTTCATGTGTGGAAGCACGGCCTGCACAAGTCGAATCAACCCGATCGTGTTCACACGGAACATCAGCTCGATGTGATCACGTGACATGGTGTCGACGAGTCCGCTAATGGCAACACCTGCTACGTTCACTGTAACAAACAAAAAATGTGATCCTTCATGGTATGCAGTAATTATGTAATATTCATTCATATTTTCAAACATTGATTCGGAACATCACGAGCATTGAAAGGGGTTACATGCAGGGACGAACAACCAACACAAGGGCTTTCTATAGCTCAGTTGGTAGAGCACCAGTCTAGCGATCCAGATGTCTTGGGTTCGAATCACAAAGATCGAAACCCAATAGTTATGTAAATAACATTTCATATACAAAATAGGCCCGTTCTCACTGGCTTAATTAGCGCGATTTGCATCGCGATCAGAATTTCGAAATTATTTTTCTGTTGACCGTTCACACACACAGCGCGCGCCAAATAATCACGATAAATCAAAATAATCGCGATGATTTCTGTAAAATCGCAGAACTTATCGTGATTTGCATCGCGATCCTCATCGCGATTATTTTCAAAATTGTATGTCCACACGGCAAAAAAATTCGAAATTTGGATCGCGATTATTTGCGCCAGTGAGAACGGGCCTAAGGTGCGCACTGACGTCACAGTAAAAGGAAAGAGGGTGCCAAATTTGAACGAAATTTGATCATTCCGTCCATTTCGGACAAAGAGTTATAATTTATGTTGCCGTTTGCTCAATATTCGATCAATTACACATCTTATGTTGCTCCTTATCAGTGTTATTGGAAAAATAACTTTATATCAAGGAATCATGTTCGTTAACATTTAGGCCTATATAGTATGTACCATGTGTACAATGTATACGTCGTATTAAACCTATCAGAGTTCGTATAGAGAAGATTTCGTACAAAAAAGGGAGATGTTATTAGGACATGCCTAAAAGAAAACGCGGTGCACAAACAGGTTACAGCAACTCAAAATAATTATAACAAAAATACATTTTATTTATGAAATTATGATCAAATACAATACGTAGAATATCAAGACGTCCATGTTCTTTGATGACTTCGTCGACCACGCCCTTTATCTGGTCGTCCTTCGTGACGTCGAGTTCCCTGATGAACACGGTCTTGTCGAGGGCGTCGCCCACGGCAGCCACCAGGTTGCCCTTTCTGGTCATGGAGTGGAGTGTGGCGATCACTACGAATCTCTTCTGGGGATCCTTGGAGAGACGTTCGGCCGTAGCCAGCCCGATCCCCGAGGCGCTGCCCGTCAACAGGACAATCTTAGACGCCGCCATTTTACCGGAACTGTGAACGTATAAACATTATCTGGCTAATAATACAATATTATATATTTTATGTATGTCAATAGTGTACCAGTAAGAGTGTTAAACTGAATTAACTACAATAATCTTGTCCAATGCCCGGGGTAATAATACTGTAAAGCGACGCAGACAGAGATTGGTGATATACCGGGCGTATCAAAAAAAGCGTTACACTTTTGAAAAAAATTGTCAACATTACATTTGTATATATTTATAAGATTTTGTCATGTCGATGGATGCCCCATGGTCTCATCTATCAAGTGCCACTAACAAAATAAATTTTCGTTCACGCTTGGGCGAACACTGACAGTTTTTGTACAGAGTGTCAAAAATGGCTTGCGCCAAATTGAAAGAAGAGGGACAATTAAACCAGCAGACTGAATAAGTACTCCCATTCAAACAAATTGCTCTTTGCCATGAATTTAAGAATATTTTATGATTGTGTAATAATTTTGTGGCAATTTTCTATCATAATTTAACTGATTTCATTGTTTTATATGCATGGGTGAGAATCAATAATGGGTAATTACTTCAAGATCTTTTTTAAAGCACAGACACATCAAAACCACAACCCAGTCATTCATTCAAAAAGTACCAAATCAATTAATCTTCAGATCATTCAACCGAATCATCAATCAATCAATGAGAAATCAATCAATCAATCAATCAATCAATCAATCAATCAATCAATATATCCATTCATCCATCCATCCATCCATCCATCCATCCATCCATCCATCCATCCATCCATCCATCCATCCATCCATTCATTTCATTTCATTTATTCATTTATTCAAAAATTAAAACAATACAATGTATATACAAATAAAAGTGATCGGGGAATACACCAAAAAAGCCATGGCATGGGTATTCCCTTAAAAATGTTACATTTATATCAGATTACTACGAACGATTGCACAATTTATATTATACTAACCTACTAACGTACTAACATAATCCTAATCCTAATCCTAATCCTAGCTCTAATTCCCTCCCCAACCCAACCCAGTTGAACAGATATAGCGTAACATGAAGGTAACATTGTAATTACATAATGTTACTGTACAAATGAAAGGAAAGCAAAATAAGAATTAATACAAAGCAAGTGTATAGTATACATGTGGCACACAAAGCGATTAGGTCAAACATTATTATACAAATGGAGCAAATAACTTTTATATACGGTTTTAAAATGTCTTGGCGATTTAGCTAACTTTATCCCAACATCTAGTGAGTTCCATAACTTGGTCCCTTTATATTTTATAGAATTACTTTGAGTTAATGTTAATCGATAGAATGGTATCTTTATATCATCACGTTGCCTTGTTTGCATGTGTCCCCTGGTATTACAAATAAATGATCCTGTAAAACATGTAGGCAACCGGCCGTTTAGCGCTTCAAATACAAAAAGAGCGGTTTTTAATCGTATGCTATCAGACAAATTCAAACTATATAACTGTCCATCCATCAATCCATCCATCCATCCATCCATCCATCCATCCATCCATCCATCCATCCATCCATCCATCCATCCATCCATCCATCAATCTATTAATCAATCCATCAATCAATCCATCAATCAATCCATCAATCAATCCATCAATCAATCAATCATTCCATCAATCTATCAACATGAATATTCGTTCATGCATGCTTCTCGGTCATCTTTTGTATGTGCCACACTCAATGAAAGGATTTGCCTCGTTAATGAGGACAGGCTGGAAATGTTGTCATTAACGATGCAAATCCTTTTATTATCTATCAATCTATGGCTTAATTATTCTAACCCATGCATAAAGCAATGAAATCATTTAAATTATGATAGAAAATTGCCACAAAATGATTACACTATCATAAAATAATCTTAAATTCATGGCAAAGAGCAATTTGTTTGAATGGGGGTACTTATTCGGTCTGCTGGTTTAATTGTCCCTCTTCTTTCAAATTGGCGCAAGCCATTTTTGACACTCTGTACAAAAACAGTCAGTGTTCGCCCAAGCGTGAACGAAAATTTGTTTTGTTAGTGGCACTTGATAGATGAGACCATTGGGCATCCATCGACATGAACAAATCTTCTAAATATATAAAAATGTAATTTTGAAAAAATGTTCAAAAGTGTAACGCTTTTTTTTTATACGCTCTGTATATATATATATATATATATACTATATTATTATTAGTATTATTATTAACGTATAATTATACGCGGTGGCGTAGCTATGGGGAGCATAGGGGTACGTTTGCCCCCCCCCCCCCCCAAAAAAAAAAATAAACATAACATGCATAATGGATACATTTTAGAAAGAAAAAAAAAAAACATAATGTGTGCCCCCAATAATTCGCATGCCCCTACATGCCTAGCTCCCCCCCCCCCCCCAATCAATCTGACCACACTACGCCACTGATAATACATTATACAGATATTGACTGTCTAGAGGGACAATATAACCAGATAACATTTGAGATCCTCGAGGGAAGTTATATTTTTGTCGAGGGACATTATATTTTTCCGAAGCGCGTAGCGCTGAGGAAGAATATAGTATTCCGAGACAAAAATATAACTCCCCAAGGGAAATGAAATGTTATATGGTTCCCGAAGGAAAAAGTCAATATCTGTTATATTATGATGACCTATATATATAGATACAAATCAAGATAAATAGAAATTTGGTGTTGAAATAAAATTATGGACAAGGGAAAATCATGAAATTAAATCGAAATCCTTCCAGTAGAACAGACGTGTTGTTATCGAAATGCTGCGCAAAATGTTCCTTTATTCGACCTTCCTTTCAAATTTACTTTCGGATCGCGCAATCTCCGTAGAAAGCTTGACAACGCTGCGCGTGCCAGGATGCTAATACGTGCAAAATTGTTCATTGTCATACCTATTGTTACGTCATACCTCTGGATATAAAGGCGTTATATTCAGAGGTATGACGTAATTTACGTCATGAATGAAAATATAACGCTTCTCATCCTTGTAGCGATGGTCACGTGACAGCATTTTGACCAATCGCACATCAGTATCTATATAGGTCATATAATATATGTGAATATTTTACAGATCAGCGTATATCTAACACAAAATCCAATGTCCCGGATGAATAGATGAACAGCCGAACACATAATACAATTTGTATGCAACTTTTCGCTATAAAATAAGAGTATTACATGTATAGAGATACTATAAGAAATGTCTGAGATAATTAAATATCCCGACACTTCAATCGTAAATATCTTTTTAACAAAAGGGAAAATAGAAACACTAAAACCGGCTCCATGCTTCTATTAATAATGAATACAACAAGGTATGAATGAACCACTAGAGTTCCAAGTAAGATTGATGGATTTGGACAATGTTACTAGATCCCTTTAAAGGGACTTCCAAATCCTCAAAATCCAATTGGAATTCTATAGTGGTTCCCTCATACCTTCTTGTATTCGTACTAACAATAAAGGCATGGGACATGTTTCGGTTTTTCAAATTTCCATTTCGTTCAAAAGATATTTACGATTGACGTGTTCGGATCTGAAATTATCTACGGGACCTGTTTCAGCCGTGTACAAAGTAAGTGCAATGAGTAAGTGAATATCACTTTGCATTTTCACTCATTTCTCAGCCAAATAACATCCAATTAACTCATGTTCACACATTACTTTCTGGACATATCAGATCACACCAATACACATTGTATTAACCACGCATCACTTTTTGCACGTGTCAACAAAGTTACTAGATCCCTTTCAACTTCAATTCAGTGAAAATACAGGATTGTATTATAGCGTGTGTATTATCAATACTTATTTGAAAGCGTAAGTGTCAAATTCTAAAATAAGTTCTCTTTTCTTATGAGATATGTTTTGTGTCTGTAATTGAAGTATTCAAAATGTCTATTTCTATCTTTTTAACGAATATTCCATAACTTTAATTGTCATATTTAATATAAAAAATACACAGTTTCTAGTAATACGATTATATACACGAATATAAAGGAAATAAGGCAATATTCGTTTATTCTATATTCATAAGCATCAAAGAATAAACAAATTCAGAAATATCCTATCATTTACAGTTCTTGTTATCATCATAATAATTATCCGTTGCTTCTTTACTGTTAAGCATCAACTATATTGATGGAATGTGCAAAAAAGGTTGTATATATAGGTATATGAAGAGCTTAATTCCTAAAGGCACTAAATCCACTTTTCAACTTTAGAGAAAACCGGGTTTCTTTGTCTAACTTTGTACACATGCCTATGGGAATATACAAATGAAACGTTCCATATTTTGATTTTGATTGTCTAGTTTGTCTTAAAATTTGGTTTTCTATAGATAGTTACATAGCTTATTAATGTACTGATATCATTAACTCAATTTTTATGGAAAGTGGATTAAGCGCCTTTTGGAATTAAGCTCTTCATATAAATATAAACCGATATTTCAATAATTTCCCTATTAATCACATCAACAAACAACGTACATACTGTTACAATATGACATTATGATGTAAAATGTATACCTACCCAATCAATCTTTAGTTAGAATGGTGCCTCCTAAAACAATTTTCCGATGTTCAATGAGGCTTTGTTTTCAAGTTCCTTCATATACGACCAACCATCCAACGGACCAAGACATTCATTCCACGAAGATTTTCGCTCAATGTGAAATATCAAGTATAGTTGTAATGATATCCAATTATATAGTTTTAGATATCTGTCTATACCATCCCTATCATCTCCTCCCCTCTACTTCTCTGATTTTGTTTATCAAAGAAAAAAAAAAAATGTCACGCTTTTGCGTTTTGTGAGATGTTTGTTCGAAATGAATAGGATTTGGTTGATCGTGTTGTTGTTTGTTTTTTATTTTGAATTATTGAAGCTGATCGTTTTCGGAAATGTTGGGTCAAAAATGTGTTGGTCATGTGTGACGGCAGATAATTTTGCGTATCCACTAGCTGAAAACACAACGACAGTGGCATTGCGTGGCATACTTTAATATTGATGTAAGAGGGTACTATAATACGGGGTACGGGGGGGGTGGGGGGGGGGGGTGCAACGAAATAACAACTGTATCAGCATGTCGAATATGATATACATACTTTGGACAGAATCAGTGGCGTAGCGTGGTCGGAATGATGGCGAGAGGGGGAGGGGGGGGGGGGGGGGCACGCGAAATTTTTGGAGCACAACGATTTTCCCCGTATGTGTTTTTATTAAATTATTGGGAGACATGTTCCCCGTGCCCCCCCCCCCCCCCCCCCCCGGTGCTCCGTCACTGAAAAGAATCACTGCTTTTCCTTCTTCTTTTTTAAGTCACTAATTTTTTTATTTCAATTTCAATTATATTCTTGCTTCCAACAAAAACATTACAAATGAATAATGATAATTTGCACAAAATAGGGATATACATAATATTGGAAACAATACCTGCACTATTCCATTACCCATGGTATATGCATCCGTCCCGTCTCGATTGAATAGTATACCTGACTAACAGTTATTATAATCGTTGATTGTTATAATTCGATGATTTTTGATTTTAACAATTATTGTTGTGGTATATTGTCAATATGTATTTTTCCATCTCTTCGCATTTGTTGTTTACTGCTCCGCCTCGGCATGACAGTATGCTGCTCGCAGATCTCCTCGGCAATGTTTACTTTGTATATCACGTCACCAGCGTAGTTGATGATTACTTTATTAAAGTGATCCATGTATTTTGTTAAGTATTTCCAAAAAAAGACATTTGAGACTGCTAATCCTATTACCAAAATCAAGGTAAGATATGTCTGAATGATTGTGTGAAAGTTCCATTCAAAAAGGACACACCTGCTTTCCTGGTTTAAAAAAAGCGAAAATTTGCATAAGAATTGACAACTAATTCTGAGTTGTTAGCCATAGGATTTGAACGTGAACTTTATGACCGTCTGTAGACGGGTCTTCTGAGCTGAATGATTTTCAATAATATAAAATCGTGATAGTTAAAGGGACATTTGAACAAATATAACCCTATTTCATTCTTATCTTACCATAAGCTAAACAACATCCAATGAACACGGGTAGAAGAGAAAGTGTGGAAGCTCATAAAGTAATGTTCGTAGAGTTTAGACAAAGTACATGGATCACTTTAACAACCGATTTCCTATAGCAAGTATATAGTACGGGAACGTGGTGGGTCATAATGTGAACCCTATGGGGATTGCATAATCTAGTAGGGAACGGGGTTAATTATTATAAAAGGGATTAAAGGAATTTGTCCCGATTGAACAGGAATTGCACCAACAACAAAAAGAGGCTAGAACACATACTTTAAAATCCTTCAATATATCTGTTAAATCATTGTAGATCATAGATTAAAATGATTAATGGTTAAATAATATGTGCGCAAAGTGAAAACGAAGTCCAATTTATCTACTTTATTAAACACAGTACTCAAAATATTGGCACTGTTATCAGTATCAACATTGACGTATAATATTGTAAGGAAGCTCATGTTATTGCACATCGGATGTGTCTTCATTTAGGTGAACATTTTCAAATGTTTGAATAGTGCGACCCGCAATCAGTTATTCTCGTTCTTTTGAGTGTTCTTTCTGAATTATCTGAGCGAGGTAAAATGTATACAGTTCTTATAACTTCTCACCTTCCTTTTTGTTTGGAAATGATAATTACCCATAGATATCATCCATTGTTGTCATGAGTTGTTTGTGTTCAGATTTCTGTGTGTGACGTTTAGTTCATATCATGTATACCGAAAGTTGTTTTATTGGGGAGTGGACGTATGTCTAATCATGTCTATTAGTTG